>BGPR01008686.1:14396-25344 GCA_013235015.1 Araneus ventricosus | reverse complement strand
TTATTAAAAAAATAAGAATTAAAACCAAAAGCTCAGTTCAGTATAATGAAAAAGGTGTTCTTAACTTGTATAAAAAATTTCAAACATGTCTCTATAACAGACTTTGAGAAAAGGTACATCGAAATGGTCAATTTGACATTTTCGGAACAAGGGTTCCAACTCCCCTTAATCATGGGATTGAACAGTTTGTAATTCCACATGTTTACTGTGTCCTTATACGTGCTCCAAATTATTGCAATTTTATACTTATAATACTGTTTACTTATGTTATTTATTACTTATTTACTTTTGTGTTTACTCATTCGGCCCTGATTTCGTTCCACTGTTTCATTTAAGGGAACCATTTCATTACCTACTGAACATTTTTTTATTTGAATTATTATTGAAAAAGTCTCCATACTATTAAAACTTAGCAATCATATAAAGCCATCTTGAAGAGCAAAAATTCATTTTGATCTGCTTGTTAACGTGAAGTTCAATTTTTTTAAAGAAAAATTCAATTTTTAAAATTCCCTACTACTTTTTTCAAATATGAATACTTTTGCTTCAAATTTTATTTTAAGATTCACTGAAATCTACACTATTAAAATTCGACTGTATGTGTGTATGTTTGTATGTCCGGCTTCTTACGAACCGCCGAACGGAGAAGCGCGCGGAAAGTACCAAAAGTTAGGGAATAATCAAGGGAATCCATTTCGACCCTTTAAATTACGAAATTTTAATTAGTTAAAAAATATTAATTATAAACTAATTTACAACAATACTTTTCATTGTTGCAGCGCAATTCAAATCGTTTTTATTGCTTAAACAAATATTTAATTGCGTGTTTCTCTTGCATTGTTGAAAGTAAGAACAATACAATATGGATCCCTCAACAATGCAATAATGCAATATGGATGACGTTGTGTGCTGGTTTTGGTAATTGATACAAAGAAACAGAGAAATCAAAATCGTTCAAATATTTTTTTTTTGCTGAAAATGTTTTTTTTCGTGAGATTTAACTTTGAGATTTCATGTATGTAGCGCATCTTACTTCCTGTGTTTATAAACTGGAAGCGGGAATATGAAAAAATATGTACCCCCAGCAACGCTGGTTTATCTAAGCGTTTGTGTCACATGACCTCACTTCTTCTCTCCGCCAGGGAATGACGCATTATTCGAGATAGCCCGTGCAATGCCGAGCCATGCAGCTAGTATATTACTTAAAATTATGCATGGATTTTAAATTGCATCTAATATTCGCTTAAATATAGATTTTTTTACAGTTTTATGTGGTTAAAACTCAAGAAATTTAGCACTGCCTCAATTTATATCTTGTATATAAAAAACAACTAGACAATTGAATGTTTATTGCATGCACAGTTTTATCGTATACATAACGATAAACAAGCACAACAAATTTGAAAGCTTTAACTAAAACAGGAAAAAAACATTTTGAAAACATGAAAGTGAAGAAAAGTGCGACATGGAGAAAAAGCCAGTTAAATTTACCATTTGTGTATAATTATCATTGGTTATCGTAAATAAAAAACTATATAATTTCTTTAATATTAAAGGTACAAATTTGAAATTATTATACATTAAGTAGAAAGGTAAAGTCAACAAAATAAGCCAATAAAATAAAGATTGATAACTTTGGGCATTTTTTGGGTAATGTGTTCCCTTAAGAATCTGGAATGAGGATTTCTGCAATCCTTGTGTTGGCGCAATGGGAGTCTTTTTGTAGGAATCCTTGAAAACTCCAGTTTGCACATTCCAATTTTGTGTATGTGTTTTTCATGACTAGTTTGACTCATTTTAGAAATAATCTTCAAGTTATCAAAGCGCAGAGCATTCATTAAACTAAATATATTTTACCAGAAGGATAAATCAAATTAACCAAGTAATTTCCAAGCATCAAATTTTTCTGGTAAGATATTCTTCCTAAAATAACCAAAACAGAGCAAATGATTCAATTTAGTTACTTCAGCATAAACGAAGTATGTCTCTTTTTTTTATTTAAAGTAACTTAGTTCCATGATAGGAATAATAAAGTTAGTCGGGTGATCGCGCATTAAGGCTTTTGTAATTGAGAAATTAAGTAAATCATCCATGAAGCGATCAGAAGACAAAATGTCTTCTATAATTTCATTTGCAATAAAATATTTGCCAAAGATTTAATTCGGGTGCTTTTTACGAGGGGATATTCGTCGATTCATATCTTCGCTGATTCTCTCCATAAATAAAATGGAATTCAATTGGATTTTTTTCTTTTCGCTTCAGACGACGACATCTCATTATTCATTAACAGAAAGAAGAGAGAAAGTAAAACAAAACGCAAGAAAAAAATCCAGGGTTATTCTCTTGATTTTCTCCATACTCCCAAATTTTTTTTCTTTAGACGCCATTATCCGGCTAGCTCACAGGAAGTGAAATCGGCGATTAAAATAAAGTCGGGCCATAGTTGAATTAAAGTAAATTTATTGTTCACACATCTACCACATAGAATTATTCTAGATTAACTAAGCTTACATTACATTTAAGTTGCAATATTCAACTCTCCACGCATGTCGAGTTTCGTCCGTCCCTGTGAGAGGGTTAAAGCACCTTCTCGCACGAAGTCTCAAGTCACTCTGTCTCTCGTTCTTCTCCAGAAAGTCAAAGGTCATTGCAGCGCCATCCACCGGCAGGAGGGCGAGACAAAATGCCATTGTCACAGTTCCTGTATTAAAGTGTTCTTAATCGCATACATAAAATTCACTCAGAACTTCCAAATTATTTTTTTTGACAAATTATTTTGTTGGTGACAGTCACCAACGTTGTTTTTATTGCTTAGTTTTTTCCGGCTAAAACGATTTCGTAGGAAAAATTATTTTTACAATTTTTTCAATTTTTGCGCCATTTCCTCTCTAATAGGAATATTTCTTCAAATATTATTTTTAGTTATAATTTAGGACCTTATAGTTTATTTTTGAGGGCATATTGTGTTCATATTATTGATTAACCAATCTTTATTGGCATGCATTTTACATTGTTCTATCTAATGACTGGGCTTTTAAAGAAAACTCCGTTAATAATGTCAAAATCTAGTTGATGTTTAAGTAAAATATCTCTTCCGATTAACTGATTTGTTACTGATCTACAGGTTTGGCAACATGGCAAATTTCATAACGCACACACGAGCAAATAGCTACTTGCATACAACACGGACAAAGACTAAGGATAAAATTCTCCAAAATTTTATCAAATATCAATAAGAAAATCAGTTTAGTTATTTTTAACTGCTGCTTGTCGTTATTTTTTGTTTGTCTTTTGCTTGTTTCTGTTCATGGCTTTTTCATAAACAGTCTGTGTTTTCCTTTCTTTGCTCTGCGAACATATTTTAACTTATCGAGATACTGAAATATATTATTGCTCACTGCTGCGTTTCATAGTTGCAACACTTAAGCTCTGCACTGGAAAATGTCGGCAATAGTCATATTTTTAAAGAAAGAGAAACATATCTTTCAGTGCATTTTAAAAACCTTCTCTACACTGAAACATTCGATTTCTAGTATTAAATTTACGAACACTAGAAGGGCATTAATATTTTTAGGAAACTTTCCTAAAGCTCATTTGTTTGTTTTGCCTTTTTCAGAAACGTCCACTGTGAAAGGAAAAGGCGCGGATTCTAAAATCCTGGCTTATTCTTGACAAGGCTTGGCTTACTCAGCCAAAACCTATTTCAGTCTTTTATATTTTATTTTAGGTTGAAGTTCACAAAAAAAAAGTGAAAAAAATCGTTTTAGCCTTGAAAGATTATGGTTTGAAGAAACGAAATTCTGAAGCTGAATACAAGAGATGAATAATCCCAACTTCAGTATCTAGCGAATGTTGTGTTTCGATGGGTTTTCTCGGCATTTCTTGCTTCAACAGAGGTATTCTATCTATATATTGATCTGTTTATTGATGCTACTGCTAGAGGTGGGAGTTTCAATTAAATTCGAAAGATGCACACAAGAAAACCACAACTAAAACCGAATGTTGGCTTCAAAGAAACGGATTAAATGTCGATGGATTCAATTTGTTATTATTATTACTTTATAATTGTGTTCATTTTTACGCTGAATCGTTTTATTGTTATATTTTTCTCTTATTCATAGTATTCTAAAATTCATACAAGTATCTGGAAAACTCTATACATCTACTTCTTTCTAGCCCTTGAAAAAGTGAACTAGAATGGATTCCTTGTTTTTGCTGTATGAATTTCGTTTACTTCAAATACTATAGGATTGCTTGTATTACTTTCTTTTTTTAATTTAGGCTTTATTGGTATATCATGTCTACTTCTTTCTACATGCCGTAAATAAAAAATTATATCTTTTTGAAGTTAATAAAATATCTGTGGATAATGAAACCAACTTATGTTGATAAATAATTATGCATATCTAAACCGATTGGTTTCACGTTCTATTTTTTTCCTCGCACTCAGAAGAAAGGCCTAAAAGTAGTTAGGAACATAAAATGGGAACTAAAATCATGTCCTAAAAGCAAGGATTCCTTTCAAACAAGGAAATAACTGTTAACTGGTTTTAACTTTTTCCTTGTCGGTTAAAAAGAAGTCTAATTTATGCCTTTCTTGAACCAGAATCGTCAGTTTCAGCTGCTAAATGTTTACAACTCACCTCTTTTCCCAACAGTTTTTCACGTGAAGAAGTCTTTCCGCTCGTTACAGTGATAGTCGGTCTTTCTTGTGTGACAAAATACCATCAGATTTGAACGCTAATAACTACGAGACTAATGATGCGAAAAGAATAGTTGACCCCACAACGGATAGATCATATCTATAAGAGTTTGTCGCATAGTGCTTGTTTTGACTGTGACGTCATCGTACCAGTGTAGGCGCATGCGCGTGATTGTTATGAATTAGCTTTATGTAAGGTTAGAAATATGTGTAGTGTGGAAACGCGTTTAGCTAGGAGGTTGATTCTGGTGTCATTTTAAAGAGCTTGGGGAGTATTACTAGGACACAAAGTGATACAATAAAAATATTTATCAGAATATAAGTAAAAATCGGTATTAAATTGAAAATTTCAAACTCCGCATGTTTTTTTTTATTGTAACATCCAGAGTTTTCTTTCAAATTGTACGAAACTTACAGAATACTTGATAATACGTAAAAGAAACATTGCATTAAAATTTGAATTCAAAAATTTGAATATTACGGGAAATATGAGCAGTAGTAGTTGTAGTAAATAATGTTTTACTGCGCATACGCGAAATGTAGTTCTATATACTGCCAACAGATGGCGCTATCAAAAGTTACTCCAAATAGAACATAACAAAGTCGCAGTTCGGGTCCGCGCCATAGAGTTTTCGTAAAAACGTCGGGATAAAATCTTATAACAAGTATTTTGTTTTAATATGCAATTTAATTAAACACTTGTTCTATGATTTTATACCGACGTTTTCACGAAAAATCTACGGCGGGGACCCGAACTGCTCCTTTCTTATTTTTTTTTAAATGTCCAATTCAAAAAAATTCACTATGGTATTATATCACTAAATATTTAGTGAGATTCTAAGCTGATATATCTGGTTATTTTTAAAAATGGTCCTTCGTAAGCCGCTTATCTGCTTTTACAAAGATTTCGAGTCCCAAGTGATCGAGTGCTTGAAATTCAAGTGCATCTATATTAAATGAGAAATTAATGCAATTTTACGCTTTTACCTAAGCCGTTAGAGTCGCTTAATGTTAGTGATCCCATTTTATATAAGCCTGAAGTGCTTTTGACCCCCTTGTCAGAACTACCCCCAGAAGTAATATAATTTCTCAAAACGATCACCATCAATTCTGGTAGAAAAAGCGGTTTTGTGTTCCGATACGTTAAAAAAGATGTGTTCGAATAAGTTTCATTTCTTGTATGGAATTAAGCTCTGGTGGTGAGAGGTGCGGTTATGGAAAGCAATAAAGAGTTTTTATCTGCTTGCTTGCTAAATGAGACTCGTAAATATGGCTTCCCAAGCGATTTTCCAAATACTTTTGAAGTAATAATTGCGAATGATATAATTAAATGGAGAATAAATCCTTATCTTGTTAATGTAATTCTCATCTTCGAAAGAGGAGAAAAGTGTTGGTTTAGAAAGAAATTTTTCAAAACAATTTTAATTCCAGGAACTACTTATCGCAAGTGTTTCATGCGTAGAATACCTAACCAAGCTTTTTCTATAACTCTTAAAGTCTTAAAAGATCAATTTCATCATATTTTGAAATTGATCATTTTCGTATTATTCTTTAAATATTTATTTCGTAATTCTCAAAGCTATTTCAGTTTTCAAAAATTTTCTCGCAAGATCATCTATGAATGTTTTGATGAATACTTATTGCTTTTCAAAGCATAGCCTCATTCCTGGGGAATGACAAATTAGTTTTCAATTGCAATTCGATTTTTCGCGAATAAGGCACGAAAAACCCGAGTTTTACAGAGTGTGTTTTAATATAAATTTATAAAAAATATAAATATTCAGATACAATTTCTCCTGAAAACTTTAATACTCTTTTGGATAATTTTATAATGCACTTTGCAAATATATTTTTTTCCAAGGACCAATTATATAAAAAATGAATACATAAAATAAAATTAACGAATTTTTGTAACAACCATTATATCTTCAATGCCGAAAATTGACTCCTGAAGTGTGAGATGAGTCTTCTATATTTTTAAAAGCAGTTGACATCTCCAAATGTTTTATTTTTCAAATTCGACACTTGAGAACGAAAGTTAATTTAAAGCTTTTTTAATTTTTTTTATTCAATTCATTCTTCATTTCAACAAAAGAATAATTCACTGCCTTTCATAGAAGTTTCGGAAGTCAAAATCTAGAGAATAAGAAGCAAGTTCATTTTTTTCACGGATCATCGAAATCGTTGAAAATTAACTAAATTCCAAGTTTTAAAGCATCACTGCAGTGCACTTTCTGTTTTCCTTTCTCTGCTTTTCTGAAAATCAAAACTCACTAAAAGAGCATTTCGACTATTTGTTCTAAATATATTTAAATCTCAATATTTTTTAAGGAATTTTATATTAAAATGGAACGAAAGCTGTAATAAAATGCATAGTAATACATCTCTTTTTTTCCTTAGAATAAAAATACTGCTTATATTACTTTAGATTTTCATCTGGAAATCCTACCGTCAAATATTTTATGCAAAATAATTTCAAGTAAACAACCATTTTGTTCAAAATATTTTTTTAAATTCAATTGAAAATAAATGTCTACGAAGTATTATTTTTTCTCAACGTAAATGTATATCCTTTCTGCAAGTTAGCAAAATATGTGCATATGTAAATTATTAAAACACTTACAGAAAGTCCTTTGTTATCCACATATCTTGTTGTCAATAACTTCTAAATTCAGTAGCATTTTTAATTTCTACAGAAATAACTGCTCATGAAAATATTATTTTATATTTGCATCAGTTTTGCGATTGTTTTGATAGAAAAATTTGGAGAAATGCAGTTAAGTAAAAAAATATATTTGATCTCAGAAAGCACTTACAGCTCTTTTGCGATGAGCTATAATAATAGTTTCCAAAAATACAATATAATTTATTTAGCAAAATCTGTCAAAAAGATGTTGGAAATCTGTCCTAGATCTTGACATTTATTTCAGTTACCCACTATTCAGCAATTTTTCTATGCCAATCGTGCTTTATAACTCTAAAAGAGTAAAAATCCCCATCTCGCACTTCAGCACTATCCCTGTCAAAGCTATCAAAAACACCTTTTATAAACTTAACTTAAGTTAAGTTTAATGTATTTTCCTCAATTAATTATTGGGCTTTTCATATGGCAATTATTAAATTAATTTCGCGGTATAATTTCCTTCTTCATTTTGGATCTAAAAATATATAAATGGTATACCCATTTCTACCATGAAAATTTCATAACGGCGTCTAATTTTAAATCATTTTACACATAAATATGAACACTATTTGGCAGCAGCACTTCAGTTCTAATCAAATAAGAGAACCCTAATTTCAATTGTAACAGAAAATGGGGGAATCCCCAATGTGACTTGAGTATTCAGTTGTTTTTTGCGATGCTGCATTATTCTGTCAATCATAGCAGCGATCAGCTTTAAAAATAATTCCACAAGACAAATTTTCTTTAAAATATATTACCCATTTTGCGGCAAGTTCAATTGAAATGTACATGCGTGAAAGTTTTGAGAAACAAATTGATGAAATTTGCAGTGCAGGTATGTAAATACTAAAAGTGTTTATAATGCTGGTAATTATTTTTAATTTTTTTAGTTTTTTTATTTAAATTTAATACTAATTCTGAGAATGTACTGAATTTCACAAAATAATAAATTTCCAACCCCATTGTTTTCATAGTTATTTGTATTCAAGAGCAAAGGTGTCAAAAGATAACATTTGTTCGTAATAGGTATACACAAAATCTTGTAGGAATAGTATTAATGCTTTATTTAGATGTATACGTGATACAAAATTTTCCTATTTGATAACATGTTTTTGATCTCTAGCAATTGATCGCGAATATGTATATATTATCCTTACTTTCAACGATGAAACATCGTTTTAAAAGGTATAAAAAAGTACCATTAGTCATCTTTATTTTCTCCTTCATTTTAATTCAATCAGTTTTAAAGCTACAGGTATGTATTTTTTTCCATTGTCTTTTTGCTGGAAAAGAACATAATTGTACTTCAGAGATTTTGTCCTCGAGAGAGGGGAGTCGTTTAAAAATTTTAAAATTGTAACTTTTTAAAAATTAATGATACGATTGTTTCATTGCAAATTTTTATTTCGTACCATATTTGAAATACTTATACAATTCACAAAAACTAAAGCATATTTCAGACTTTTTAGGACAGCCTGTAGAAGGAGAAAAGGATGATTTACAGCTCATTTGTCGATGATGGACCATGTTGAGACAGTTGATTCTGAATTAATTGTCAGCTGACGGCCGTTGATTTCGGTTTTACTGAAGGGCAGCGAAAAATGATCCTCTACGATTACCAAGAGTTTTTAATTTCTGCAGTCAGTTTTTAGTTTCTGCCGTATCAGTCACACGAACCTCGACGATTTTACGCTTTCACAATTTATTCCACATTTCAGTCTTAAATATTACCTAAATAAATGGTAATATGTCTTCTAAAATTCATAAATAAAACAGCAAACCAACGGGCACGTGTTTTTCATGGAAGATCTTTTTGTTATCGCTTTTTACTTTCTCGTATACAAAGAGAAAGTATTGTAATCGTCAAAAAATTCGAACTCGAGATTTTCACAAATCTCCACGTCTTAGACTTCCCGGAGTCCGAAAAACACAATTTTAGAATTATGTCTGCCTGTGAACAAGATAGCTCGAACACTATCAGAGCTACGGGGATGAAATTTGGTATGTGATCTTTACACATAATGTGTAGATTTCTGTCAAATTCAGGTCAAAATCCGTCTGCGGGAAGTCTGTCTGTCTGTCCGCGGTCATGTGAACACTATAACTCAAAACGTGAATAGCTAGATGAATAAAATTTGGTACACAGTTTTATCATCATGAATGTAGGTCCGTATCAAATTTGGTTGATGACGGTTTGAAGAATGGTTGATGGTTTGTCGAACTGTACAATCGCATACTTGTAAAAATTATATGTCCTAAACCCTTTGGCTTAGATAAATAAAAATTGGTATGATGGTTGCTAATATTAATTATAGATCTGTGCCCAAATTTCGTTTCAATCGGTTAAAAAAAGGGCGTTCACATTGCATAATTAATTTTTCTAATCCGATTCTCCATGCGCATGCGTACTGGTAGCAATCTCTGTGCACGCGGAAGCTATGGGGCGAATTACGTTACTTTGTCCTTGAGTCGGCAAGAGTGGCGTTTTAATCAGTACGCATCTCTTTGAATTTGATTCTTTACCTAAATATTTTACAATCACTATAATCTACAATGAAAAATCTTCTGATAATCATTGGATTCTGGGGGTTACAGTAGGTTCGAATTTTTTTATCCCCGCGGAGGGAGGGGGAACATCACCTTTTTGGGAATGTATACAAGGAAGTTTAGGGGAGACCACTCCCGCTGGTTTGTTGATATTTTCATCAAATAAAATGTAATTATTTTTGCTTTTCTTTCTGGATAACTTTCGATATCTGCTATCCTAATGTACACCGTAACTGCAGGGATCAACCTCCTGTACAAAAATTGAAGATAACGGTTTTCTTCTAGTTTTCCAGCTGGCATGTAAAGAGGGAACCAGAATAGCATAACTTGACGTTAAAAAATGCCCTCTCTCTTAGTTTAGTTATTTTTACACCCCGTTTTGAAGCAACAAGAGGGCTATTTGGGGACGGACCTCGTTATTTTGAGCCGCGGTCAGATGACGAGGACTACACCTGAACTGGCACCCTCTCTCCAAACTTCCGCACCACATCAACGGGAGGGCACTCCGCTCCGATGGATTTAACGTGCTCTAGACCCATTTACACGCCGATTCTTCGATGAAATCGGGTTTCGAACCTGGAACCCTCCGGGCCCGAGGTCGAGACCTTGCCACCAGGCCACCGTGGCCTCTGCCCCCCCCTCTCTCTCTCAAGCATACAAGATGATTAAGATTCAGACTATACCATACCTTACATCACATTCCACACCACCACCATCATCCCCTTGCTTAGAGCCATTTATTTCCTTTTTTCAATTTCTAGTTTAATAATGATAAAAAAAATTTAGTTAAAAGAAATATTGGAATTAATGGAGCCTAAACACAAAGAACAATTAATTTGTCAGAAGAGTAGGTATTTTTGAATACAATCAATTCCCTAAATACTTCTGGATAAATAATTTTTTATGCACAAAATCCCATATTAATTTGTTTGAACGAGAGTCAAAACATTTATTTAAAAATAAGAAAGACTTTTCAGTTTGCAGAAAGAGTTTGCAATGCAAGCTTGCTGCAAGTT
>BGPR01008686.1:0-14386 GCA_013235015.1 Araneus ventricosus | reverse complement strand
TAATTTTTCATGCACGAAATCCCGCATTAATTTGTTTGAACGAGAGTTAAAATATTTATTTAAAAATAAGATAAAAATTTCAAAGTATTTTACACACTGCTATTAAATTGGATTTGTTTCATCTTATTAAAGCTGGGATTCATATTCAATTTTTCATTCATTTACTGAAGCGCTAGAGTTCTGAAATTCCCTTCACTTGCGTGTTCTCGATGACAATACACTATTTTAATACATTCAGAGGCTGATTATCAGTGAATCGATTGATTTATTTAAATTTTGATTCCGTACCGTTTTGTGAATTTGCGAAATATTGATTTCAAAATTACAAAATATTTATAATAAGGAATTACGAATTAACGGCTCTTAAAAGTGGAAAATACTTAAAACCCCCAAAATTACTTTTCGGTACGCTGATAAAAGTTTATTTTAAAAAAGTATTTTTACTCAGGTATCATAAATCCTTTTAGCTTTCAAGCAGTCTCATTTTTGCTGGCTCCAAATATTCACATATTTATCAGTTAAATAACGAAGTTTACTGAAGTAAGCAAACAAAGCCATCCTACGAAAACTTTAGTTTGTTCTCCTAATACAAATATGGATGGCATTCAACAGCAAGCTCAAGAGCATATTTATATTAGATGAGTAAACATAATTACTCGCTGCTAATACAAATTGATTTGTTTGTTTTGTCTCGTAACAAAATTATAATATTAGAATTTAATAAGCGCGTAAGACATCTAAGTTTTGCTTGAACAAACAAGATTTTAATTCTCAACTTTCCCACTTTTTCTCCGCGTTTCGATGTTGTAACTAAGGGAGTTAAAAGTAATATGAAAAACCGTTGGATGAATTCTACTGTAACAATTTTAGGAATTATATTTTATCCTTTAATTCTTTAAGTATCTTACAATGTTTTCTTTCCTTAAAAGCGGATTTAGAAACATTTCTGCTTGTTTTTAAAAAAATATCAGTTGCTGCAATGAGTTTCAGCAAATTCCAACCCCATTTGTAAAACTTATTTAATCCCTTAACTGTTCCGATTGTCCGCAAAAATAAGATTACTTAGCTTGTTTTCTTACCAGAAACATTTCTTTCTCGAGAAGATCAAAAGATAAGTATCTGTGGTGAAGATTACATTAATACTCTGACTGTGCTCTCAAGTGATAAGCGATTTCAAAGATTACTGGTGCGGCAGCATTCACTGTTTATAGCAAAAAAGAGCTGCATCAATTCCATTAATGTCGAAACTGTAAAAAATATTACCCCCCAACTGGTTTTGTTGGAAGGTCAATGAATTGACAATAGTTTTCCATAAAACATGAAGTGGATAAGGCGCGCTGCATTTTTCAACTTTTCGATAATGTGCGCATCCTAGTGCAGCGCTATATTTTCACATTTATTTGATCAGATAGAGTAAAACATGTCATGTTGAAATAACAATTTTTTATATATATATATATTTCTATAAAGGTACAAATTCTTCTTGACAGATACAAATTCTGATATTTCTTTTTTTGTTATTCTATCAATTTTCTATTGTAAATTTAATACATTTAATCCCCATTTGGTTTAATTCTAAATCTTTTAAAACCAACACACCACCACATAATAATATTTTGGTGCCGTTCTTTTTAGACCAGCTCAGATCTTGAAATTTTGTGAAATTCTTTGAACTCTTTGTGCTTGAGAAATGGCAGAACTACTTACTTTTCAATATTGAATATTTTAAAATTTTCTTAAGAAATTGGTGTAATTTAATTCAGTGGTTGTATAAGACTTTTAGAATTAAACCAAATGTGGATTAAATGTATTAAATTTACAATAGAAAATTGATAGAATAACAAAAAAAGAAATATCAGAATTTGAATCTGTCAAAAAGAATTTGTACCTTCATAGAAATATATATATATAAAAACTATTATTTCAACATGACAAACACCGAAACCCGGGTTATCCGAAATGCCTCTGGAATCGCAAATCCAAACAACACGTACAGTATTGAGCGGGAATAATCGCGAAGGCGAGACTCTTTTGCAACGACATCAGAACTTTTTTTAAAGCCTTCCCAAGAAAATCGGCTATAAATTTAAGAATGCTAAAATTAACATAATTAGGTATTATCAACACTAATTATTATATTGTTTGGAATGAGCCTGTCAGGCGCATTGCGCCCGAACCCACAGGTGCGAACATTGCGCCCGACAATAAAGAAGACAACTTAATAAAGAAGACAACTTAATAAAGAACGTAAGTGTAGCCTAGAAAGAGTGCATTCGCTTTACATCAGGTACGCGTACCCCTGGGGGTACGAGGTGAGAAATAAAAGTAATGTTGGTAACGGAGGAAATCACAAAACATAAGGGATTAAAAAAATTCTAAAGTTCGGATAAAATGTTTAACTTATGCAAGTCCGAAAGCCTACTGGGTAGCATTGAAAGAAGAGTATCAAGAACGCAGTGTTAAGGTCACAAGGAACATCACCCCTCCCTGCCTTAACATCCGAATTCTGCGTTGAAAGACCGGCCGCCACGACAGCAGGCACTGTAGTTCCTGCATTATAGCTGCCCATCACGAGCGGGTTATGCCACAACTCTCGTTTTACCGGGGTACGACCTGTCTTCTGAGATGGGTCCAACGAGCCACACCACCATTATTGTACCATTGAGTTGGCGACAGCTTGCTTACTTATACGGCAGCCTCTCATCCATGAACTCGCGGGGGCCCCCCCCCCCCGATGGGTACGCAGTGTTAAAGCAATAAAATATTGAGTATCTTTCACGAGCACATACTCGTCGTAAAGTAGTCTTGAATATAAATATTAATTTATATATCTAAAAAAAATACTGGCCTGATACTATTTTTTCTAATAATTTCTTTTCCTTTTACCTTTTCCTTTAATTTATTGAGGTTTTGATTGAAACCGACGTCTTTTTTATTCTAAATTATTGAATTCATATTGCACATCCTGTTTTTTTCTTTTTATTTTTCTTTCTGAATAATAGATGGCGCCAGAGTCTTGGTTGGTTTCATTACGAATTTCGATTATTAGGGCGGGATATTTCTTTGTTTGTGATTCAAGTATAGACATTTTTAGTTCTCTGCAAGGATGGGTTAAGTTTGATTTTTCCTTCTTTTACTGATATTTTCATGAAAGCATTTCTGCCCGACGGCTGATGATTTTTAATCGATCTTGTTAGCGGTATTATGTTTGTTTATTCTTTTTACAAATTATTTTGTTGTTTCTATTGATCTTGTTCTTCTTTAATTTGGGAAAATTTTGGGCTATGAGAGGTAGTTGTTGGATGTAAGTCTGGTTTTTGACCGAAAAATTTCCCAAATAATTGGAATCCATTTCGAATATAGTCTATAGCCCTTGAAAAAGTGGACTAGAATGGATTCCTTGTTAATTTAACTCTATTCTCTCGGAGTATATCTCTTGGTTTTTTACTTTCTTTGAATAATCATTACTCATCATAAACTCACACTCTTCTTATGAATGCATCAATAACAAATATGGCAATAAGCTTGAAGTAGCCCCAGAGATGGGATTATATCTATCTTCATTCGAACCTAATTTAATAAAAATCATCTCCATAAAACAAGCTTAACAATTGCATTGAAATTTTCTTCCATTTGAATAGATGATTATCACGATGACTAATAGTTAGCTTTTTAATCATAAGTTAATGCAAAATTATTTCAATGCTGTTTTTACTCGTTTTGGTTTAGTTTAGTTATATTAACTTCTCGTTTTGAAGCAACACGAGGCCTATTTTGGGACGGAACTCGTAATTTTGAACCACGGTCAGATGTCTTGGACGACACCTGAGTTGGCACCCCCTCTCCAAACTTCCACGTCACACCAACGGGAGGACGTTTGGCCACTACGTATGATTTAGCGTGTAACGGGCCCCATACGCGGTGGATCTTCAGTGGAATCGGGTTTCGAACCTGGAACCGAGAGCCTGCCACTAGGCCACCGCGGCCTTTTATTCGATTTGGAGTTGAACTAATACTATTATAAACAAAATGTAAAATCCTATAAATGTTATTGAATTAATTCGGGTCGTTTAACTTTTAAGACAAGTTAAGTCCCCTTAATGTTATTAATTAAAACGTTTTAGAGAGGGAACATACAGAACAGAAAAACGTCTCTTACCCCCATACCCGTGACCAGACCGGTCACTGAACGGTTTCATGGGCAAGACAGGGGAATTTTATTTGAGAAAAAAAGAAAAACAAAACAAACAAAAAGAAATACAGTCAACCCTGTTATAACGAACCCTCAATGGACCACGAAAAAATGCCCTAACATGCTAAGATACCACTTCTATAATAAACTTTTTAATAACATAATATTTCCATTAGTAATTAGGGACAAATAAAGTATTAAATTATATACTCAATAATAAACAAGCTAAACATTTGCCTTTTTTACTTATTCGCTAATCCGCTACATTGAAAAAATATGTTATTTTTGGTTGAAAAGTTTTCGATTCTATATACAACTCGTCATTTTTTTTATCCACTATTTTAAACAGGTCCACAACATGCTCGTCGGTGTTTCCTGTGGCAAAAAAAAAGTTGAAAACGTTTGCAGCTGCTTTTGAATCTGCAATTGAAGGCCATGGTTCGTCTCCATACCTGAAGACGAATCTACAATAGTTGTGTTTTTCATTTACTAATGCCACGCTATCTTCCTCACTCACTTCCCCAGATGTAATGACATCGTCGTCATAACATTAGAAATGTTCGATTTCATTTTGCAAAAAAGCATTCACTCCGTTCTTTTCAAGTCATTTGGCGAGGGGAAGGTTGTCATCTTCCGTTTGCTGTGTTTTCGTAAGCCCAACACGACTAAAACAATTTCTGATAGTCGATTCTGTTACCAATCTCCAAGATGTTTCGAGCAAAACAACAGCATCAAGAAGAGAAATGTCACAGCCCTTGTTTTCATCATAGTATTCAAAAATGTGCGCGATGAGCTGCTTTCGGTAATGACATTTCAGGCTCCCTGATCCATCGGTTGCAAAACTGATGTAGTGCTGGAAAAGTATAGAAAGACTACTTTGATCCTTTGTAAGTTGCTTGGCTCAATGTCTATTAATAAAACGATTTTCCTCTTTTTCTTAGACAGCTCCTTATCCCACTTCGAAGATATTTCTGGAATAAATATGACGTCATCCAAGCCTTTTTATTTGACTTGTAATGCACCGGGAGTTTCTTCACATTTTTGAAGCACCTTGGTTTTTGAGATTTTCCGATAACAGTCAGCTTCTGCTTTTCTGAACCATTCATATTGGCGCATACCAGAATGGTTATCCTTACTTTTGAGAGTTTACCACCGACACAATTTTCTCCTTGGAACTTTAAAGTTTGATTTGGAGTGAGCTTGTAAAACAAACCTGTTTCATCGGCGTTGAAAATGTCCTTTTCATCGTAATTGCGAATAATGTCCGGCCAAACATTTTCCATCCAGTGATTGATATCGGAAGAACAAACACTAGCGGCTTCACCCACAACTTTGCCGCTCCTAATGTTGTGCCGCTTCTTAAACCTATCCAGCCATTCATTGGAGCAAACAAAGCTCTTTTCTTCAGAAAGCTAGCCTTTCACTAGCCTTTGCCTGGAGAATGGCGCCCGTTATAGGAAGATTTCTACTCCTCTGTAGAGTAAACCACTTAAATAAGGTCTCTTCCACATTTTCTGCTTCTACCTTTTGCAACCTCTTGCATCCGTTTATGTTTTTTTCATATGCAGAGATGATAAAGTCACCATTCTTCCAGATAGTAGCTGCATTTGATTTAGACAGGGAAAATTTTTACAAATGGCTGATTGACTTTCGCCGTTTTGTAATTTTCGAATAAACTTAACTTTATCCTCGATAGAAAAAACTTTTCGCTTCCCAATGTTAGCCATGGTCACTGCAAAGTTCACAGAATGATAAGCAATTAAACTAAAATGCAGAGAAAACACGTGACTGCTCCTAGGTCGTCTGACCAGAAAGTCCCCCCTTCCCTGGTTGACACCAGGCCAGGTGTCCACCGGGAGGAGGAGGGGAGTTAGAAACAGTAAAGAGCATTGCCTATTGCTCTTTTGTCCCACTTATGGAGTTAGCAGCGACTCTAACAAAGGTACAATAGGCGAGGAATGTGGTCTCTGGACCAGAGTATTTCATGCAAAAGGGGTAACTCTTGCAGAAGTTAGGTTGACTTGAGCACAATTAGTAAAGAACGTCCCTTTGGGCAAGTGAAAAGTTTGAAGTTTTAGAAATTTTCAGTTCGCTGTAACCGAGTCTCTAGCGTTTGCTGTTCGTTGTAAACGTATGAAAATGCATTATTAACATAGGGTTTCAGTTGGGACCATGTGAAAGGTCCGCTGTAACCTAGGGTTAGTTATATCCCGGGTTCGCTATATCGCGGTTCGACTGTATTTACCCTCTGTACAGAACAGGCATTTTCACTGGAAAGTTTAGGGATGGAGGGGGATTGGGTGTGATAGTAAGGGGTATGTAAAAATAAAAAGACTAATGAAGGGGTACGTGACAAGAACCCCCGTTTTACATTCAAAACATTTCAGAATTGCGTACTATAATTAGATACAAAATAATAATCGATGTTCATGGCTTAACCGAAAAAATCATTATCAAAACGGCATCCCTCTTTATTTGGGTTAACCGGGATTGTACAGTATAAAGCTGAGCATTCTTCTGTACTCCATTCCATTCCATTTGTCCCAAGATTGGTTTTTTCTCATCCATTCAAGTCCAAAAATGAGCCACGTCCTTCACGGAGATTCCAAAGTTTGTTTTCAGACAAGATTCAAAATCGCAGAATTGTACCCACCCTTTTCCTCCTCCCCTACTCGGAGGATTTCGAATTTCATTTCTACCCTCGACGCGAGGTCTCAATGTAGGCAGATCCTTTGATGTACCGCTGCCCTCTAATCGAGGCCCTTAATTGTAATCGGCGCATAAAGTTTTGGATTTTGAGATCGTTTGAATTCCAGTATGCCAATTTCCATCGGTTTTTAAAACTCACGCTTGCTTTTTTCTTCCCGTGTTTCAAAAATTCCATTTTGGAAACAATGTGAATGGTCCGCTTAATAAATATATTGTGTACGAGACTGCTCGTACTTTTTTGTCTTTGCATAATTTGTGTGAGAGCTCACACCTTTAATTATGAGTCTGCTTGCTCACAGCCGGGAGTTTATCTGTCGGCTGGGAAACTCTCCCTCCGTCGTCTGATTCATCTTCCTTAAGGAAACCCTTCCTCGCCGAGCGCACGTCTCGACTAATCCCGAGGTATTACTCACTAATATTGCCTTCTGGGAAGCGGAGAGAATCGTTAAGGTTCCGCTAATCCCTCTCCCGGCTATTCCCAGAAGTCTTCTCTCTCTCTCTCTCAGTCTCTTAAAAAGTTTGCTTGAGACCGGATAACTAAGGGCTGGAGCTTTCCAACAGAGCGGGATATTAGAGGATGCTTAACGCCTGTTGCGTAAATTTATCGCCTAATATTCGATAATTAGGAAACTATCATGCAGCAGCAAGTACCGTTAGGCAAACATTTTCGTTTCCATCTAATGATATATCGTGTTGAGGTCACCCTTGTTCTTCAATGGCATCCTTGGTTAGTGTGATAAAGTATCAATAATGAGGTTTTGATCATGAGCAATTTTAATTAAAACCGTTTTTAAAACACACTTTTATTAGTCTACTAAAAAGTAGAAATGCATTTTTTTTGCTTTAATTGTTCTCTAATTTTTAGTATATGTAATAATATAAATTTTACTCGTGTCCCTTCGCATACCGCAAAACAAACGGAGTTACTATGCACTCGTGGAGTTAACTTCGTTAATACAAAATTTTTATAGAAAAGTGAAGTAGAGAGCAACTGATGAGGGGTACGGAATTCAGACTTTTTTCTCGCTTCATGGCGGCAGTGACTAGTGTGTGTTTCATTCCTTAATAGTTACAATTCATAAAATTTACCAAAATTAATTAATTGAAATTAAAATAAATTAAAATAAAATAAAAGCATATTTTGCATTAAATAGAAAGGTGCATATGTAGCCAAATCTAATAAAATACAAAGACAAATAATAGAAATTTAACTTAAAAGGAAAATAAATTAAAAGAAACAAAAAGTAAACAATAGTAATAATGAAAACAATAAACGTTTTCGCGCGCAAACGCAGCAGCAAAAAGTAAATGCTTCAACAGAATTTTTTTTAAAGATAACACAACAAAACTATATAATAAAAAAACCAAAGGTTCTCTAATACTTAAAACACTTTACAAAAGTTAGAAATTATTCAAAATGGAAAGAAAACTTTGTCCTTTTTGAACTAAAAATGGCGTGTGGTTTCTGATGAGTGAGCCATTTTAGTTCCTTTCCATTTTGAATAATTTCTACCTTTTGTAAAGTGTTTTAAGTATTAGAGAATCTTTTGTTTTTTATTATATACTTTTGTTGTGTTATCTTTAAAAAAAATTCTGTTGAAGCATTTACTTTTTGCTGCTGCGTTTGCGCGCAAAAACGTTTATTGTTTTCATTATTTTTCATTATTACTATTGTTTACTTTTTGTTTCTTTTCATTTATTTTCCTTTTAATTTAAATTTCCATTATTTCATTCCTTAACACTCATTCAGCGGGTTACAGAAGGAAGGAAACACTGACTCAGTTTTTCAGCAAAAATTTAGCGCTGAAAAATCTGTCTCTGGTGAAGAAAATGGAAAAAATCTGAAGGAAAATGCATTTAGATATGAAAGATAATAAACCTAGATCTCATTTTGTTGCTCTGAATGCCATTTCTAATTATGAGCTAAGTTGTAATTATTTTTTTCTGGCGTGGAGAAACATCGCACCAAAAAAGAGGGTTTCTTTGCACCTTGGAAATTTGAGGTGCAAAGCGACCCCTCTTTACCGTAATTTAATTTGATTTTTGGTTTGGCCCCTAGTTAGTTTTTAAATTTGATTCTGTGTAAAATAATAAGAGCAATGTTTGCTTTTGCTACTGATATCCAGGGTGTATAAAAGGAAGTTAGCACTTGTAAATTCATAGATTTATCTCCAGTGACCCTAGAAGCATGCTTAAATGCTTCTTGAGTTAGTGAACTCAAGAAGATTCAACTTCTTTAATGGGCAGAAGCTATTTTTGATACCCCAAGCGAAGAATTTGTTATAAGCTGCTTTATATAAGGAAATCTGGAAATCCCCTAGTTTTCTCCAATGAGAAGGAAAAGACAGTTGCAACTTCTAAATTCCAATCGATGACTTCAGTTTTCCTGTCAATAATGCAGACCGCAAAATGATAATAAATGCTTATAGAACTAAGAAAGGCGAGGTAATAGATAAATATACGAGGGTCGTTTTATCTATTACCCCACGAGGTCGTTTTTTCACCTCTAATTGAACCGTAAAGCAGACAGACAGATGATAGAATGTTGGGATGCGCGGTGGGCAATTGCGCATGTCTCTAACTACAGGGTGTACACAAATGAAGTGACACATTTCAAAAATTAATTTTAAAAAACTGAAAATGTTGGAACCACGAATTTTTTAAAAATGAGAGCGCATCTCAAAAACTTTTTTTCAGATTGCTAACATGCCATTTCGGTGGTCTAGAGGGTCGTAAATTACTGGAAATCAAAAATTTGTTTAGAGCCATTATCTGAGACGATATTAAAACTGAAAAAAAAATAAAAGCATGTGTTTGTAGGGAATTTTATGCTCTTCAATTTGTTAATTCACACGTAGTGTGAAAACTGAAGAGTTTTCGTGATATTCAAGAAAAACTAAAAAAGAAACCAGAAAGCACGCATCGGCTTCTGCTGATCGGTAGCCATGACGTACGGAATTTTCTAGCTGTAACAAATTTAGAACGGCGTGACGCCGCGTTACCTATCTGAATAAAAACCTTCTGAGATGCGCTCTTATTTAAAAACAAATGTGGTTCCAACATTTTTAGTTTTTTTAATTAATTTTTTAATGAGTCACCTCATTTGTGTACACCCTGTATAACATCTGCAATTGCCTATGTCAGTTTGAGATTTTCAGCTAAGCTGTCTGCATGTAAACATGCCTAACAGAATTGATGCTCCCGCCAAGTGTTATTCGCTTTTATCAGGCAGAACGAAATATTGCGGCAAAAATTCACCGAACAATAAGCCGAGTATACGGTAAAAACTTTTCGAGTGATAGTGTTTTGCTTGAATGGTGCAGAAAATTTAAAAACGGGCAAACCGACGTTCATGATGAAGAGGAACAAGGACGCAAGTCTGTATCAACAGAAGATCTTGTTCAACGAGCTCCCGGCAGCTTCTGGAGCAGTTTAAATGGGAAGTGTCTGATTACCTGTCGTATAGCCCCGACTTAGCGACGAGTGATTTTCATCTCTTTCTTGAGCTGAAGAACTGGCTAGGAGGCCAAAGCTTCCATAAAAAGAAGAAGCTTCAAAGCAACTTTAAGACCCATTTCAAATCACTGGCGGCAACGTTCTTCGAAGAGGGGTTTTGAAAATATGGTCTACCGATGTGACAGATTCGCGATGATTATATCGAAAAGTAGCACGCAAAAATCAACGAGTAAAATAAAACAAAATTTACACTTTAAACTAGACCAAAAAAATAAGAAGAACACAATAAAATTTAAAGAACAAAAATATACGAAAAAAAGGAAAAATCAATAAAAAAAATTAATTAAGACAAAGTTTAAGAAGCGCGCCAATTCAGCAGCAAACAAAAACAGAGAACAATGGAATTCAAGATCGTGCAGAGAAAGCCAAAAATAAATAAAGAAATAAAATAATCCCAGAGTGAATCGAATATTACTAAAAACAAAACAAGGAATCCATTCTAGTCCACTTTTTCAAGGGCTAAGGAAAGGAAAGTAAGAAAGGGAAAGTAACCATGCTTGTACATAAATTTTGGTAATAAATTCATTTTGATCTCTACGTTGTCTTATTTTATGGTCCAACGGGGGTTAATGAAAAACGACCCCTTTGTATTTGTAATAAACTCAACAATGACCAGATAAAAGGATTTCTAAAACGCCATCCTGGATTCACAGGATATAATGGTGTATAATTGTTGAGCATCATCAGATACATGTACAATTTGTTTTCTTGTATATTTCGACTCAGGTTTTCTAGATATACGTCTGACATTGTACATAGATAATTTGTTATTGAAATTCATTAAGAAAAAAACTAGCGCAAAGAATCTCACCTATGGGGTAATTTTGCACCAAAATTTCGAAAAAATATAATTCATTACTAAATTACTGTAGAGTTCAAATTTTACTGCAAAACGAATTTTTCGAGTAATCACCCGAAGTGGAAAAATCAGAAAAGCTCTTTTTCTAGAGAAATTCCTACAAAAAATCCCGAAATTCCTTTCGAAATCATAAAATGAGGTGCAAACTGTTTTATGGCAATGAAAAATTAATAATTCAGTTTAATCAGGAATTTTAATTTCTAATTCATTATTAGAAATATTATAAAAGTTGAAAACTATTTTTCTTAATTTATCTGTATTGCGGTGCCACTGGCATGGAATCCAAATTTAAATAAATTATCGACTGATTATTATTATTCACTGATACCAAGCTCTGAAAATATTAAAATTGTGCATTGTTATCGAGAATATGCAAAAGTATTAAATTTCAGATCCCTTGCACATAAGGAAGTTGATGTAAAATTGATTATAAATTTCTCTCTTTACACTCATTAAATAAATCAAGTGAAATAAAAGGGTTTACTTGCCTAGCATGAATTCTTTTATCGCTCGGGAAATTTAAGATGTTGAATTCAAATGTAGTTATAACTTGACAGCGTTTAATATATTAGTTTAAAATTTTGTTAGAAATGAAATGCAAAGCAATGACTAAACGAACAGTTACATAAAATTTTCTTCCGTTTTATTCCTCTTATGAGAAAATTTTCCTTGAATTTCCAAACTCTAATTCGAAACATCGTAGCTCGAAAATGTTTTAGGCTTGAGTCTTCTTCTTGTCTGGGTCGAATTTCCAACCTCTGATCCGAAACATCGCAGCACGAAAATGTTATAGGCTTGAGTCTTCTTCTTGTGTCTGGGTCAATTTCCAACCCTAATCGAAACTATCGAGCACAGAAAATGTTTTAGGCTTGATTCTTCTTCTTGTCTGGGTCAATTTCCAACCTCTGATCCAGAAAACATCGCCTTGAAAATGTTATAGGCTTGAGTCTTCTTCTTGTCTGGGTCGAATTTCCAACTCTATCCAGAATCGAGCACGAAAATGTTTTGGGCTTGATTCTTCTTCTTGTCTGGGTCGAATTTCCACCTCTGATCCGAAACATCAAGCGCGAAATGTTATAGGCTTGAGTCTTCTTGTCTGGGGTCGAATTTCCACTAATCGAAACATCGAGCACGAAAATGTTTTGAGCGGTCTTCTTGTCTGGGTCGAATTTCCAGCCTAATCCGAAACATCGAGCACGAAAATGTTTTAGCTTGATTCTTCTTCTTCTTGTCGGGTCAATTTCCAACCTCTGATCCGAAACATCGAGGCACGAAAATGTTATAGGCAGGTCTTCTTCTTGTCTGGGTCGAATTTCCAACCCTAATCCGACATCGAGCACGAAAATGTTTTAGGCAGTCTTCTTCTTGTCTGGGTCAATTTAACCCCTAATCCGAAACTCGAGCACGAAAATGTTTTGGAAGCGGATTCTTCTCTTGTCTGGGTCAATTTCCAGCTCTGATCCGAAACATCACAGCACGAAATGTTATGAAGCGGTCTTCTTCTTGTCTGGGTCGAATTTCCAGCCCCTAATCCGAAACATCGAGCGAAAATGTTTTGAAGCTGATTCTTCTTCTTGTCTGGTCCAATTTCCAACCTCTGATCCGAGAAACATCGAGCACGAAAATGTTAGAGCGATTCTTCTTCTTGTCTGGTCGAATTTCCAACCCCTAATCCGAAACATCGAGCACGAAAATGTTTTAGGCTTGAGTCTTCTTCTTGTCTGGTCAGATTTCCAACCCTAATCCGAAACATCGAGCACGAAATGTTATAGGCTTGAGTCTTCTTCTTGTCTGGGTCGAATTTCCAGCCCTAATCCGAAACATCGAGCAGAAAATGTTTTTAGCTTGATTCTTCTCTTGTCTGGCGTCGAATTTCCAACCTCTGATCGAAACATCGCAGCGCGAAAATGTTATAGGCTTGAGTCTTCTTCTTGTCTGGGTCGAATTTCCAACCTCTAATCGAAATCATCGAGCACGAAAATGTTTGGAGCTTGATTCTTCTTCTTGTCTGGTCTGAATTTCATCCTCTGAGTCAGAAACATCACTGGCGCAAAATGAATAGGCGAGGTCTTCTTCTTGTCTGGGATCAATTTCCAACCCCTAATCCGAGAACATCGAGCAGAAAATGTTTGGGCTTGAGTCTTCTTCTTGTCTGGGTCAGATTTCAACCCCTAATCCGAAACATCGAGACACGAAATGTTTTGGGCTTGATTCTTCTTCTTGTCTGGGTCGAATTTCCACCCTCTGATTGAACATCGCACGAAAATGTTATAGGCTTGAGTCTTCTTCTTGTCGGGTCGAATTTCCAACCCTATCCAAACATCTGCACGAAAATGTTTTGGGCATTCTGTCTTCTTGTCTGGGTCAATTTCCACCTCTGATCGAAAACATCGCAGCGGAAGATGTTATAGGCTTGAGTCTTCTTCTTGTCTGGCGTCGAATTTCCAACCCTAATCAATCGAGCACGAAAATGTTTTTGGCGAGTCTTCTTCTTGTCTGGGTCGAATTTCCAACCCCTAATCCGAAACATCGAGCACGAAAATGTTTTAGGCTTGATTCTTCTTCTTGTCTGGAGTCGTAATTTCCAACCTCTGATCGAAACATCATAACACGAAAATGTTATAGGCTTGAGTCTTCTTCTTGTCTGGGTCGAATTTCCAACCCTAATCCGAAACATCGAGCACGAAAATGTTAAGCGATTCTTCTTCTTGTCGGTCGAATTTCCAACCCCTAATCCGAAACATCGAGCACGAAAATGTTTTAGGCTTGATTCTTCTTCTTGTCTGGGTCGAATTTCCAACCTCTGATCCGAAACATCGCAGCGGAAAATGTTATAGGCTTGAGTCTTCTTCTTGTCTGGCTCAAGTTTCCAGCCCCATCCGAAACATCGAACTGAAAATGTTTTGAGGCTTGATTCTTCTTCTTGTCTGGGTCGAATTTCCAACCTCTGATCGAAACATCTGCACGAAAATGTTATAGGCTGAGTCTTCTTCTTGTCTGGGTCGAATTTCAACCCCTTCGAAACATCAGCACGAAAATGTTTTAGGCTTGAGTCTTCTTCTTGTCTGGGTCAGATTTCAACCTCTGATCCAGAATCGTAGCACGAAAGG
>BGPR01008685.1:43056-60556 GCA_013235015.1 Araneus ventricosus | reverse complement strand
CGTAATGGCCGCTGCCCGTCAGTCCATGCTTACCCCTGTAAAACTCCCTCCCCAACAGTAAGACTAGCAAGGCAGGAAAGCGACATTACATCTTTGTGACAATATGCTTTAGAGCAAGATATACGCTGTTTTTATTTAAAAACGGAGAAGATTGTAACTTGGGGAAAAAAAGATACGTTTTGAAAATGTTCGTTATGCTAGTATTGTTGGCCTCACTTTAGGTCACGAAAGTTATGTTTCTAAGTTCCGGGATAATAGTCTCAAGCTAATAGTGAGAAAGATATTCATTGAGTATTACCACCAATTAAAGAATTCTGAATATGATCTTATTGTATTAAAAAATTGATATGTTTCAACAGAATTAAAATTTTAAATATCAATGATCAATATTCAACAGAACTCTATATTTTACTATAGGAATAGGTGGGTATCTAAGACTCGAACACCTGTTGGCAGTGGCGGATTTCCGCACAGGCCTTAGAGGCGGCCGCCTCGTGCCTCGAGATGATAGGGGGGCCTCAAAATCTATGCTAGAAACATCGCTGTGCTAAGCCGACGCGGCGAGCTTATGATGTTGCAGTCTTGTTTCTAGTATAATCCTCTCCTCACTGAAAAGTTTCTCCCTCTTTGCTTTAAAAAATTAATGAGGTAACGAAAACAGCCAAACGAAACATTGGGGGACATAAGACACTTAATAAATAAATTAAATACATTACTTAGATTATAGTTCGTCGATAACTATTGGAAGATTCAAATTTTTTTTAAAGTATCATTTGTGGTAAAACCTTCATAATGTAGCTTCTCTTAGAGTGAAAGTAAAATTCACACCACTGCGATGCAGATATCTTTCTGAATTTTAATGGTATTCAACTGGAATTTTCATATAAATTTCCCTATGTATCTGGCTTTGAAGTTTTGAAAGAAAATTTACGCTGTGTCCCGCACATGCGCAGTAAAATTTGTTTAATGCAAATAATCATATTTACTCTAATATTCATAGTATGAACTTCAAATTTCAATGGAACACTTCTGTAACACATTTTCAAGTATTCTGTAAGCTTTGTATTATTTGATGGAAAACTCTGCATGTTATAAGCAAAAAACATGCTGGAAAATTAAAATTTTTTTAAGAAAACCTTTATAACTTCCAAAATATACTTGTTACTTTTACGAAAATGCATGTAAGCAATGTACTTATTAAACTAAACCATTGATGAAATTTGTAAATCATTATCAGCTTCCTGTGGGACGGATTAGCCCAGATTTTTTCTTCTTCATCAATTTCTGGTCAGTCCTCTAAATGCCGTCGTGACCGAAGCTTTCCTGTAAACTGAGAGTTGAAGCCTCTTCTTTACATGATCGAAGTTCTAGGAAAATCCTTTCAGCCTTTCAGGAGATTTGAAAGTCATTGCTTTATTTTACTATTCACATTTTCATTTTTTTAACAAGAGAACTTTTTAGAAGAAAGGAACGATGAAAATGGTTTTAATGATTTACTTTGTAGAGCTTAAACTAGATAAAAGTTTTTTAAAATTATCTTAAATTATTTCAAAGTGCTGTTTAAAAAAAATTCGGGGGGATACTTTTATTATTTCCCTCCTTTTTTGCCTGTATTGTTATTAGAATATACCATTCTGTCCTTTACGACAGAGTTGATAAGAGAAATGTAAGAAATAGAAGAAATGTAAAATTGTTCCCAGTTTATGGTAAAATTCATTATAGTTTATAAATATAAGTTAGTGAGAGATTTATGAGCTCATTTCTCCTTTTTAACTGAATAAGTTTCCTTTATTAAACGTAAGTAAAGAAAAAAATATTTATTAAAAACAATTTTGAAATGTTTTCCCTATTTAATATAAAATTTGAATGCTTGGACACTGTTATGTCCAACTCATCTAGATAGATGCAAAAACCGAAAGAAATCATTATCATTCAATTATTTTATATTATCAAACGAAAAATATCTCTGTTTGGAGTAAATTGAAAAAGATAAAGGGAAGCAAAGGAACTTTAATTTCTTTATCTATTTGATATAGTATACATATAATGTTATATGAAAAATGACTTAGCATATAGACTTTAACAAGGCTAAAGTACACTATCTGATCAAAAGTATCCGGACACTTTAGGATATTCATATTTTTTAGAATTTCTCTGGAACCGGAATGCTAAACCGACTGCCCTGTAACTTCTACCATGTAAAGAATAGACTCTAACTCACATTTTACAGTAAAGATTCTGTCACGAGAGCAATTGGGGGGGGGGGGCGCGAAAAAGGGGGTGAAGGCGAAAATGGAGTTTGACATATCCTGTTTCACAGAAAGCTAATGACGCGATGTAACTTTCATCAATGGTTATGTTTGTGCATAATGTTTACATGCATTTTCGTAAACACAGCACATATATTCTGGAAGATATAATGGTTTTCTTAAAAAATCCTAAATTTTCCCGCCTGTATTTTGCTTATAAAATGCAGAGTTTTTCCACCAGATTATACAAAACTTACAGAAAAAGTGACAATATGTTAGAGAAGCATTGCGTAAGATTTTGGGATAAATAATTTGAATATAAAAGAAAATATGAGTATTTGTAGTAAATAATTTTTTACTGCGCATGTGCGAGATATATATGCTTCTTTCAGAGGTTCAAAGGCAGATATGTCGGACAACTTTTATAAAAATTCCAGTCGAATACCATTAAGATTTAGAAGATATCGGCATTGCAGTCAACAGAATTTCTACTTCTTCCTAAAAGAAACAAAATGATGAGGTTGTATCCACAAACTAATATTTTTTAAACTTGAATTTTCGAATAATTTTATAGAATTTTACAAAGATTGAATGTGCTGAATACCCAGGAATACTTATAAACAAAATTCATAACTTAAATTGCAGTTCGACGATTTTTATCTGAAGATTCAAGTTTAAAAAATATTAGCTTGTGGATAAACGCTCACCATTTTGCTGCTCTTAGAAAGAATCAGAAATTCTGTTCACTCCACTGCCGATATCTTTTTAAATCTTAATGGTATTCGACTGGAATTTTCATATAAGTTGTTCTACATATCTGGCTTTGAAGATGTGAAAGAAAAATTACGCTATATTTCGCACATGCGCAGTAAAAATTTATTTACTACAAATGCTCATATTTTCTCTAATATTAAAAGTATTTATTCCAAATTTTTATGCAATGCTTCTCTAACATATTGTCACTTTTTCTGTAATTTTCGTAAAATTTGGTGGAAAACTCTGTATGTTATAAGGAGAAAACAAGCGGGAAAATTCGGAATTTTTTAAAGAAAACCTTTATATCTTTCCGAATATTTGTGCTATGTTTAAGAAAGTGCATGTAAATATTAGGCACATCAAACATAACCATTCATGAAAGTTACATCGCGTTGTCAGCTTTCTGTGAAACGGGATGGGTCAAACACCATTTTCGCCTCCATCCCCTTTTTTGTTGCCCCCTAATTGCCCTCGTGACCGAATCTTCACTGTAAAATGTGAGTTAAAGTCTATTCTTTACATAGAAGAAGTTCAAGGACAGTCGGTTTAGCCTTTCCGGAGAAATTCTAAAAAATGTTAAAATGCGAAAGTGTCCGGATACTTTTGATCACATAGTGTATATTCTTTGTAAAAACGAGAGAAAATAAATGTTAGAAATCAGATAAATAACAATACAAAAATTAGCTTCAAACTGAATGACGAAGATAAACATAGACCTAGAATTAAAAGCATAAGTAAGTTATTTTAAGTTACACATTTGTATCATCAATAGAATTTTTTTATGAGGGGGCCTCAAAATAATTTTGCGCCTCGGGTCTCATATCGTTAAAATCCGCCACTGCCTGTTGGAGGTAAACTATTCGACCTAGGGATTGTTAAATATTATTAAAATATCCATTGTTTAATGTAGTGCGATATGTCATTCCTAAAAATTCATAGTTTCATTACTTTTTTATCAAATTTTTTTTATAAAAAAAAGTCAAACCACCCAGTTTAACCCCAATAGTGAAGTAAAACCGGATACACATGTTAACTCTATAGGAAATAGGGAAACTATATTTCAAGTGGAAAGAAAAGCATGAGTTTTATTTTATATGACTATTTGGTACTTACGTATTAACGCCACCGAAGCTACAGATTTGCCGGTTTTTAAGTGCCGCCAAATTTGGCGCTTTTTGTACTTACGTATTAACGCCAATTTGGCGGTTTTTAAGTGCCGCCAAGGCCACCGCAGCTACAGATTTGGCGGTTTTTAAGTGCCGCCAATTTGGCGGTTTTTGTAAACAAGATTGCTCTTTATTGGCTCATTACCGCCAATCTGTAGCCTCGGTGGCGTTAATACGTAAGTACCGACTATTTAAAATATTAGTTACAAAATTCAAATGGAAATCACTTGTAATCCTCCGCTCCACTGCAGCTTTCGTGGACCCTGCTAAGACAGTTTGTGCATTGGATTGGCCCTTCTCATTTATTTAAATTAGAAAATATCTCACTAAAATATAAACAATCAACGTCTGATGTGTTTTATCATCTTCATAGGAGGAATCATCAATGTTAACAGTCCTGGTCTAGCGCCACTTGGAGTACCCGGTTTTACTCCGGTTACAGAGGGTATCTCTACTAATAATAAAGGCGAATGCGTGTGTGTTGGAGCTAGAGCTTCGAAATTTGGCACGAACATTTTTTGGAGGGTGGGAATGTGCAACTCGGAGCCGTTTTTTTTAAAAAAATTAATTAGAATTTTAATTACTTAAAATTTAAGCGAAATTTTGGCGTTTTCCCTTAATAACTTCCGAAAATATTACAGCACAAAAACAATTTTTACGCCATATAAAAGTTCAAAAAATTACCTTTTCAATGATATCAATTAAGTTGCCGTACAATTTTTTCTTTCGTTTCAATATCCTTTTAAAAATATTTTTTGCATAATTTGCAACAATACTTTTCATTGTTACAACGCAATTCAAAGCGTTTTCATTGTTTAAACAAATATTTAATCGCGTGTTTCTCTTTCATTGCTGAAAGCTAAGATAATATCCTAATACATTGATATCGTAATACGTATTTTATTTTATCAAAATTTTTGTGGAATCTGTAAACCAAGCTCTCTGAGATATTAGGGATATGAAGAAATATATCCGGTAAGCTGAATGATTATGGCTGCTGTGTTTTCATTCTTTTTTTCAGCATGTTTTAATCCAGCTAACATGCCGCTGGCCATAAAATGTGTTGCGCCATTTTACTGTTGGAATCGAATGCATATTTTGCAAGAGGAATAAGAAAGTGAAGATGGCGCTGAAAATTTGTAATTAGATGTTACATAACAAGATCAGTTAATTGACTCCATTAGTTGCATTTATGTAGACAATAAACAGAGCAGATGCAAAGCCATTAAAAGAACACGGATTAAACATCTACTACGATCTGCTTACGTTGTTAAGGGAACCATGAATATAAAATGATGCAAAGTGCAAATGAAATTATATTCCCGGCAAACAAGCTGGTCGCCGAAGGCGGCTAGTAAAAAATGAAATAGAACCATGCACCTATTGCACTAAATCTTTATTGTTTTATGGAGTATAAATCCTTAGTAAACATAAAATAAGGCGGACAATTTATAGCTTTTACAACTTTAATTATTATTAAGTAATTATGGTTTAAAATCAAACTAATATTAGAGAGTTGACGTCTTAAAACAAATAAACCTTCACAGACGCAGTGAATTCAACAACAACACGCCACTGTGACTGTTCCTTTTTCTTGACTAGTAGAGTTTAATTCTGTATCTGTCCGCTAGAAAGGAGAACTAATAGCGCCAGAGTCAAGGATACCTGAGTTACCCCACTCTTCCCTACAGAATACAATTAATGATTAGAATTAATATATATAACTGCATTAATGATGTTTTAAGAAAGCATCACTAATATTTTTACTTTCTCGTATACGAAGTACACAAAGAGAAAGTATTGTAATCGTCAAAAAATTCGAACTCGAGATTTTGACGGATCTCCACGTTTTAGACCTCCCTGAGTCCGAAAAACACAATTTGGGAATTATGTCTGTCTGTATGTCTGTGTGTCTGTGAACACGATAACTCGAAAACTATTAGAGATACGGGGATGAAATTTGGTATGTAGTCTTTAAACATAATGTGTAGATTTCTATCGAATTTTGGACAAAATCCGTCAACGGGAAGTCTGTCTGTCTGCATGTTCGAGGTCATGCGAACGCTATAACTCAAAGACTTGAAAAGCCAGATGGAAAAAATTTTGTACACAGTTTTATCGTCACGAATGTAGGTCCGTATCAAATTTTGGGCCAAATCCGTCAAAAGGTTGACCGTCTGTCGGTCCGTATAATTTACTTTCGAAGAGAATCCGTTATCTACGCGCATGCGTACTACCCGAAGAGCGGAGAGGAATTTCATTACGGAGTAGCGAATTGCGTCAGTTTGTCATTGAGCCGGTAAGAGAAGAAAATCGTTACGCATCTCTTTGAATTTCATTTTTTGCCTAGATATTTTTCAATCACTATAATGAAAAAACCTTCTGATAGTCACATTGGATTCTGGGAAACAGTAGGTTCGAATTTTTTTAGCCACGCGGGGGAAGGGGAAACGGCACCTTTTTGGGGAAGTATACGAGAAAGTTTAGGGGAGAACACTCCCGCTGGTTTTCGAGAACTTCAGTAGAATGCTGAAGCCATCATGGATCGTCGATCAAGTGATATCGGAGAACCGACGTTGTCTAATAGGTTCCGTTCCATTGAATTTATAATAACTTGGTGACCACTGTACGACATCCCATATCAAGCCATGATGCTCTCGCATATTTACGGATCCTACATGGTAAGAAATGAGGTAGCTTCTCATTGGCTCTGAGCGTCACGTGACTTGGCTTGCTTCTAAATGACGTCATAAAACTAAACAGTACTTACAAATGCTGAAGCTTCGTCCTTTATCTGCTTTTATGCTAAAAATGTATTCGTTACTTTCTTCAGAAACATCAAAATAATCATAATTAGAAATGCAGTTTTGTTTCCTCCATAATGCGACGGTAAAAACAAAACGATAATCAAAACCCCGTCTAAGCTCGGTGCTATGACGTCATAGAGAAGCAAGCCAGGTCACGTGACGCCTAGAGCCAATGAGAAGCGACCTCATTCCCTACTATGTAGGATCCGTAAATATGCGATGCTTTCTCTCCATTATTTGAGCGGAGAACGGTTGCCCAGTTGTTGGAAGGTTTCGTCAGCTGCACCATTAATATCAATTAACCCTTCATCCGCAAGTGCAGCTTTAATCACGCTTATATCTTCGTAATGCGACCGTATTTCCTGAAGGTAGTCACAAGAACACGAAGAACTTACAAGCAGAGGGCACGACTTGGGAAATTCAATTCGGGATGAAACTTGGCATATTAGTAGCATACCATTAGGGTGTTCACCCATCAATCTGCTGATTCTGATTACTTGTGAAGAGTTACTGGTATATAAGTTGTGCCCAAAGTTTGAGGGCCATTTTCTCCGAATTGACTGGGCATTAGGACTGTGCCGATTTCCGATGCATCGAAAAATATCGATGTTACGCAATCATCGCCGTTCCGATGTTTATATTGTCGTTTCTTTCGAAGCATCGGAAATTGCGATTTACCCGCGATGTGTACGATGTTTCCCGATGCATCGTAGACATCGATGTCCACACGCACCGCGAAGATCATCGTTTCCGATCGCTCATCGATGACCGCAAGCGCGAGGCACTTCTCCAATCATCAGTGATTACCGTAGTGTATCTTTCCCCATGTTTCTTCCATCGTGACTCATCAAGCAGAGACATACGTTGCGAAGTGAGGATCGTTGTGCTGACACGATGAATCCCGAGGTGACCGCGAATGAAAACGATGAAAATAACTCATCTCGAGAATTGAGGAAGCGAAGTGTTTTGTCTGTTGTTGAATCTCTCAGTCATCGAAACGTGCATTACTTCGTGTGGCCTCGTGCTTTCTTCTAATCGTGTAAATTCTCTGATGTTGTTTTAAGTTCAAGGGTTTAATTATCAATCCTGCCGTTCATCGTTTGTTTGGTTGAAGAGAAGATCGTATTAATTGTTTTTAATATACAATTTATTGTTGATAACTAGACAGATTTATAGTATTTTTTGACACTTTATTTGTTGGGTAACTGAATATTGAGTTTATTATATACGCCTTAATCAACCACTCAAAAGTGTAAGTATGCAAAATTAGGCAATAGAAAGTGCGAAACATCGATGTATCGAAATATCGTGATGTTAGAGTGGCGATACATCGCGATGCTAAAACATTAACATCGCCCAGTCCTACTGGGCATTGCACTTTTTTAGATTAATGGGTGAACACCCTAATGGTATGCTACTAATATGCCAAGTTTCATTACGATTTGAATTTCCCAAGTCGTGCCCTCTTCTTGTTAGTTCCAATAGAAAACAACAGATGTTAGCTGAAGGAAGAAACTGAAAGTTTTTGATTGTCAATTAATTTAATTAGGTTATTTTAATTAATAATTTTTTTCTCTTTCCTGGGGTTATTATGGACCAAAACTTATCTATTGATGCAGAAATACAATTACAAATTTGCTCGTAAATTAATTCGGGATATAAAGGATTAATCTATGGTTGATTTTATTTTGATATCTCACGCTCAGTTCAGTGTGAAAATTGGCCGTTTGAGTTGATGAAAGCAAGGGCCGCAAACCAATAAAATCTGTTAAGCTTTATTCGAAATGTCTTTTGAAATCTTTTCGCTTGCTGGCTTTCATTGTCGTTGATTTGTTGCCTCTTTAAGGCCCAGGGCCCAGATTGAAGCAAAATGGCGCTCTTCACTAGTATCAGGATGAAGTGAACCAAAATAACGGTGGACTTGTCCTTGAACTATATAAATTTTGAATCTGAACCGAAGTTGCTATGTTCAGTCATGAATGATACCAAAGCCATGCTGCTGTTTAACCCTTTGAAGTTAGTACATGCTTAGTTTTGAAAATTACTAAATTTATTTCAAAAATGAGTATTAGGCATGTAGCTGATTATAAATATGTGAAAGGAAAAAAAATCAAATTTTTATTTTTTTTTTATTTTGGGCTATTTTTCCTCTGAACAATTTATCATCGAACTGCAATTTAAATTATGTATTTAATTTATAAATATACGTGAGTATTCAGGATACTTAATCTTCATAAAATTCAATATTGCTTTAGAAGATTCAATTTTAAAAATTGAAAACATAACATCAGTCAAACTGATAAGCACTTTTAATCTGAATAATTATTTTCGATTTACTTGTATCAAATACATATAAATGTCGTTTAGGCACGCTTGACTCTCTTTGGCTCAGATGTTAGCTCGACAATGATGACGTCAATTAGCAAAATGTTCCTCTTTAACGGCTCCGTTTGTTTCCTAATGAGAGGCTCTATGATTGATTGTTGAATGAATGATAGATTAAATATTGAATGGATGAAGATTGTAACGTTAATTAATCATCTTAAACTTCCCTTTCAGGAATTAACAATATTTTTAAAATGTTCAAGTTCTCGATATTTTTGGTAGAACAAAATTGTTAAGACTAAAATTAAGAAATTTATTCACTGGAGGTTGACAGCCTAGAGTTCGTGTACTCCGCAAAACAACCCATCGCAGATGTGTTTGCAACGAAATCGGAGTTTCTGACTAGACATTTAACATAGAAATTTTGACCTTCTAAGTTCACTCAATGTATCAAAAGCAAATATTTTGATCTTATGGCGGTGGTGAAGGCCTAAAGAATCTGACTACCATCATTCATCCACCAAAGGTCACTCAAATCGGTCAAAGAGTAGTGCAAATAAAAAAGTTTTGCAAGTTTTTTCTTATATTTGATACCTTTTGTTTTGTGAGAAATACAGAAACGCTTTTACCAACTTAAATTTTTGAAAGCATTCTTCAACCGCTAATAATTTATCAAGCAAGCTTGCTAGTGATAACATCGTCAAGACCTATTTTACACCCCACCTCGTCTGCGTAAGCCATTGTGTTGTAACGGCAACGATAGCGGTTGATATCGGTAGGGGGTTGGATGGATTCGCGGGTTGGGGGGTCTTTCAGAGGGAAGTGCAACTCTATCCCTTCAGCAAGGGAGGGAAGCAAGCTTTCAGGTGCATTGACTAACAATTCGCCTGAAATAACTCCGTGGGAAAACCACATCATTAGGTGGAGTTTCCTAGTTTAAATATCATACGAATGGTGGCATCTGTAAATCTTTATTTCGGTCAGAAATATGCAATGATGTGTTAGGAAACCATTTTCCTTCTGAACTTAACCTCATTGAATATTGAAAAAACTTATTGATATCCCATTTTTATATTTTTAAAATTATTCTTTTACCGATTTATATCTGTATAGAGATAAATTTTTAGTGGTAACATATTTGTGACATTTCGTCGAAGTTGTTACTGTCATCAATTCGGGTATAGTTTCATTTCTTTTCTGCTTTTCCACTAATTTTTTTTATATGCAACAGAATATGACATATTTGTTTCGTTCAAAAGAATTATTCGGAGGAATATTAATTCGTTGTATAAAGACGGTAGTATTATTTCAGAGTGGTTACTTCAAAATGGTTCAAATTTATTTTAAGAACGGGACGCTAATTGTATTAACTAAATTAAAAGTCAACTCTTAAGCATTTTTTTTTTTGAAAATATGAATTTAAAATCTTTTCAACCATTTAAAGAAAAAGGCTAATAGACCTTTTTTCGCGAGGGTAACGTATTATAACAGTAACATTCTTAAATAGTCTACGAATCACACTTAATAAGATCTTTAAAAATTATTCAATTGTCTAAACTCATTCTGTCATTTTATTTTTTTGAACCCACGATTATTTCATAATAATAGAGTTGTTATACGTAGTTATGAACTCATTATTTAAAAACGATTCTTTTAGGCACATTTTTCGAAATGTGCTTTCTTTTGTCTATTAGATAACATTTAGAATATTGCATTTCCCGATTATCTAAAAATCTGTGGCTTTTAAACATTTCCCTACCCATATTTTAGTAATAAGATCATCTCTAACCTTTTCTGACTATCTAGATAAAGCAATCCACTACGGATTCCGAGCTAGCTTTGTTGTCTGTTTCAGTTATTCAGTCAATTAAAATGAAATTGGATAATATTATAATAAGATATTATTAATTAGATTTGCATCGCTATCAAAATTTATCATCTAAAGGAAAAATTTAAAACTTCTCAAAAATCAGGATTGGAGATCTCATCCCGGAAAAACTGTTTTAAAATAAGGACACTGTGATGTATTTCAGAATAACATGAAGAATCATGGAGCCTTCTTTATCAAAAATAATATGTTTATTAGACGTCTTCCACAGTACAAGCATGTAAAACAAACACATACACTTACATCACAAGCGTTACATCACTCATTTCTGACATCGAATTCCATGTTAAATTCTCTTATTATTCTCCGTTGCTAGGCAACGTTAGCAAAAGACAATATATCGTTGCCAAACTATTTTTATAAACTTTAGAAAAGAATTAATGCCAAACTATATGTTTAATTAATTTCTTTTACAGCCAAACGATATTTTAAAATTAATTTATTTTATGACCAAACGATTTTTTATCTAATTAATTTCTTTTCTTTAAATATTTTAATAATTCTGCAAGTAGATATTTTTTTATTCGTTACGAATATTACAACACCTACACGTCTTTGCCTGTAATAAAAATTTGTAGAGGCGGAAAATCTTCGGATGTCTCTTGTCCGAGAAATCAGATTTAAACAATTTTTCATGAGGATTGCTTGGAAAAGTCCATAAATACCGATTTATTTAATAACAAAATGATGAATTAATTCCGTCAAGGGGTTCTTGGTAAGTATGAGATTAAAAACCGGTGATATAAAAGATACTTTCTGTTGCCTTAGAAAATGTGTTTAACATATTGTGTGCGGGATACGAATTAGATGAAGCTCAAATAAAAAGACAAAACGTGTGCTCGCATTTCTGCAGACATCTCTTAACATGTCCAATTCATCTAAGCTAGTAAGTAACTCAAATTGTCGAATTAAAATTTTGATGTTGGGTAATTCGTGAAAAACGTATTTTTACGTTTCCCGCTTCCAAAGTCTTAAACTTAAGTTTTGCGTGGGAATTACTCTGAAAAAGTTCATTTAAGCCTTTATCTGCTTCGCCCGAACTCCACTCGTGCAACGAATTATGTCATTTTTGAAATTTATAAGCTAAAATTATACTTATAACCTAAGAAGAAATGTGAAAAGATATGTAGATGACCCCCAAACAGAAAGGGGTCTCTAATTAGATGGTACAAAAAACTACACGGTTAAGGAATCAACTCTTTCTGCCCTAATCGGCATATACTTCCCGGAGAGTGAACTTCGTTCCCTATTGGTAAATAGATCTCACTTTTAGATGGGTTCTTATGTTTTCAGTGTTCTTAAGGAATTGGGGAATAAAATTATGATTAAAGAAACTTGGAAACACTCTCTGATTGCAAATGGCGGACTTATGGTTTCGAGCACGCACATTACTCAAGCTTCAATTGGTCTATTTTTTAAATTTAGCAGTAAGTACAACTATATTTATGCCATACTTTGTGTAAAATAGTTCTTACTGTTCTTATGAAGTAATAATGCAGCCTTTATAATATCAGATTTAAAAAAATATTAATTAAATTCTTTTTGTGGGATATATTGTCCCAATCGTATTTATCAGTGGGACAATATATCCCATTAGTGATCAAATTAATAAAAGATTATTGTTATAAAGCTGTCAAATTGCTTCCCTGTCATGCTAATCTTATGGAAGGAAAGAGAGTTTTACAGTTGTTTTACTGGAATAGTCCCAGTCGACAATACGATTGGGACATATTGTCACAGGAGATTTCCAGGAAATGGGAAAAGTGAAAAACTTTAAACTCATAGATAATTCTTTTAGTATATCAACATTAAATTGAACTACTTTTCATAGTTAAATTTTAATGATGCAAAAGTCGGGTCGAAGGGGTTAACATCGGTACATTTAACCCTTAACAGTGTAGTTTTCTGTACCGTCTAATTAGATGACCTCCCGTTATGTCTTGGAAATGTGTTGCCGTATTGATTAAGGGGTCTATTCTGGTACCCCCGGTTGGGTTGGGTTGGGTTCCGCACGTTAACAACGGAACACAACCCAACTCCCAACCCAACCGGGGATGTCAGAATAGACCCCTTAATCAACTAACAGCCAATAGAACATTTGAGATTCTAACGGATTACATGTGATTTTTTGTATTAAAGGGTAGCGTCTGTGACTAACTTCATTTTATATGTGTAAAAATGCCATAATTCGATGCACGAGCCTCACTCGGGCACCACAGTTAACCCCTCAACAGTTTCTTTTTTTTTTTTTTTTTGCTATATAATAAAATTATCCCTTTTTTTCTAGAAAGGGGCTATCGCTTTCATTCATGTCAGAAGGCATATAATACTTGATATGTTCATAGATTTAACTTACTTTTTGTGTAAAATTATAAAGTTAATGAATGATTAAATTTTAGATTTAAGACTAAAATTGCGATAATTCGTTGCACGAGTATTCTCGGGCTTTTAAGTTAAGCTTTTATTAATAAAATGATAGTAGCTTCGTGAAGGAGTACATAAACAACTTCGTGGTAAGTAAGAAATTAAAAATCAATGATAGAGTCGATATTTTTTTGGTGATTTATCTTTAGACGTACTTTATACTATTGCCAAACTGACATTTCTGCAAGAATTTTTCCCACGTATACATTTACCATTACTTATTCACGGAAGGGCGCACTTCGATTTGATGTTCTATCTCGATCAAAAAACCGTGAAATATGATGACCCCGAATCGCATCTATCATACCCCTGCAAGAGGATCTTCAGCGCCACAAAGGACATTCGAGGGCCACTTGAAAAAATGTATTGTAAAACACCGAAACGTACAAACGGAGTCACCCGGACTCATATTTCAGGAGCTGGTGTGCCATTCGCGTACACGTGCTACGGAGCGCACGTCCGCTGATGCGCGAAATTGGCGCATCACGCTCAATTTGGCGATGGCTGGTTGGCGGTCTTTACGCGTCGTGGGAAACAAACCACCCCCAATCGGTCACGCTATCTGTTGATGTGGGCCGCGCTCGGCGTTTTCATCGCCGGGAATTGTTAATAGATTAGAATCAGATGAGTTGATGTGAAAACTGATATTTGTAAGTTAACACTCGAAAAACCAAACCAGTCATAGTTTCTTTTAAAAAAAATCAAATTAAAATTATTTTTTCGCTCCTATTTTCACGAGGTGTAGTACTTGTTGAAATCAGTGGCGAATCCGGGGGGGGGGGGCTATCGGGCTACAGCCCCCCAGAGCCTAGCCAAAATTCCTGATTTAATTAACATCATTACAACGGTTTTTTCTTAATTTCTCTCTTTAAAAAAATATTAAAAACTTTTCAACATTGCTTTTTGGCTCGAAAGGCTCGAAAAGTTTGCTACTTTTGTAATCATTCCACTTGTACTTGTAGCATCGACGCGGTCGAAGACATTTTTTGGCTAGTTATTTCATCGTAATTTTTATTAAATTATCGAAAGTTTTGTATTGTTCTTTATGATTCTTATTGTCAGGTGAGTAAAGTCTGTAAATTTAAAGAGTTTTGGTTTAGTTTAGCCTTGAAATTTGACATTCATCACGACGATACAAAGTTTTTATGGCCTCAGCCCCCCCTCCCGACCGGAATCTTAGATTCGCCACTGGTTGAAATCATATTCCACCGACGAATAAACGAAACATTTTCATTATAGATCAACCTGAAGGGTTTCATTCATTTATTCTTCTGTAAGCAAGTTGGTCAAAAAATTACTCTGCAAACATAAGAGCTCGAGAATGTGAAGAAGAACAATAAACCAAGCTCTCAGCTTTACGGTTACAGAGGAACAATTTCGAACATTCTAATGGCAACACACACTTTTATGCATCGCTAATAAGACACAGTTATGAATTTAGGAAGCTTTAATGCGTCCATTTTGATGACCCATTTTCGTCAAACACTACAGAAAAAAATTCAGATATTTATACATAATATTATTTTTCTTTGGTTCGTAAATTATTTTTTAGTGAGAGAATTGTAGTTTGTATGTTATTTGTCAATATCTCTCATGTTAGCATTTTGTTAAATTTTTTATGCTACTTTAGGTGGATTTTAATTTGCATTTTTGTTATATTGGCTGTTTAATTAATACTTGATTGTTATACTTGTTGTAACTTGGATTGTTAGTTCTTTTTGCAACATGTGGGGCCCTTGGGCGCCCTTATATTGGGTGGGATTGCCCTTATATTTCAGCAGTCTCTCTTTTCAACCGAATGGCTCCTGCTAGGGTGGAGTCTGCATGCTAGATGTGTGCTTAGTCTGTTTTCCAATTTTTCTTCAGTCCACTTTTGTTTAACATACTACTGACTCTTAGATACGAGTTAAAACAGTGAACCTCAAATGCACAATATGGTAGCTGGTTCCAAATTGTATAACTGTGCCCAATTGATCGGTACAATGAACGGTACCACGAGTGGCGTTGGAGCGACACTTTTAGCAGAAAAAACACAGGCTTGAAACGCAGATAAAAAAAATGTAAAAACAACCAAAAACATAAAACGATACAAAAGCAAAAATAAATTATTTATTGAGTAATTCACAAATACTCTATAAACAAAACAAAAAACGATGCATTTTTTATTTGGATAACAATGAAACACGAATTCTCTCAAGAGGAATTTGCTGAAATTTTTATCTGATGGTGTTTTTCAAATCGAATTCAGTTTTGTAGATTCGATGCCCATATGTTATGGTCGATGTGATCAATCGGCTATTGTTGTTAATAACTGTGGTTAGTACTAGTAATAACTGACTATTATTAATACTAACTGGATTTTTTAAATCTGTTATTATAGATAATAATTGTGGTTAGTATTACTAATATAATAGCCCAGATCTGTCTTTCGGAAACGCCCTGGCGTCACCAACAATAAAACTCGCGCCATAGCACTGCGAGACGTTAAACAGCATTATTTCATTGTTAGAGAACCTAAATTTCAGTCATTTTAAATTTAAAAGAGTAATTGTCGTTCTAATTTCAACTTTAATAGCTCTAAAATAGTGAAATAAAATTTTCAATCGATGGATATAAAATTTATCTAGCTAGGATCAGTAGTTCTCGATACATTTTAAATTATATTAATCATATATTTCAAATTAATTTCCGTTTTTTAATAGAAAGTAGTAAATTACGTCAGTGGTATATCATGCGCGTGATATAGTTTGGACGCCACGATGCATCTGATTATTTATTGCAATCGTGATGATATAATTTGATAATATTTTTTGGCAACGTTTGACAAGCAGAGAAGTGCTTTGTTTTGATTAGAATTTCGAAAAAGAATTTCTTTGAAATTTTAACTTTTGACTTATGTTTGACAAGCTGAGAATTTCATGGTTATCGAATTATAATAAAATTGCTAAACAACGAAAAATACTTCACACGGAATGTTGTTTACCAAGAGGTTTTTTGAATAAAGAAATATGTAAATATAAAAAATATATATTTCCTGTCATAAAACATATGTTTATTTTATTTGTTTTCAATCAATGTTAAACATTTCTCTCGCATACATATCTATTTAAACACGTCAAATTTGTCGGGAAATCTCTCGAATGAAGAGGCAATTTGCACCCGTCATGGTATGACGGATGATTTTCTAGTTATTAATAAACGAACTATTATTCATACTAAGCAGAATTTTTATTTAATCGTAACACATACATCAGCCTGCACTTCATTGCTGTCCATAGAAATACGGTATCAGTTGTCAAAGTGGTTCTTGCCAATTCGGATAAACATTGGTACTGAATCCTCAATGAATGAAAATGAGTAAATTGTTAACAATCTTGAAAGCATAGGACATGATATAGACATGATTTTTTTAACCCTTTAACAGTGTAATTTTTTTGTACTTTCTGATAAGATGACCCTTCTCCATCTGTTTTGGGGCTCCGTTGTTCTTACTAACTATATGTCCATAGAGCACTTGAGATGCTCTATGGACATATAGTTAGTAAGTACAATGCCCATATAGCACTTGAGATGCTCTATCGACATATAGTTAATAAGTACAATGTCCATAGAGCATCTCAAGTGCTCTATGGACATATAGTTAGTAAGTACAATGTCCATAGAGTACTTGAGATGCTCTATGGACATATAGTTAATAAGTACAATGTTCATAGAGCACTTGAGACGCTCTACGGACATATAGTTAATAAGTACAATGTTCTTAGAGCACTTGAGATGCTCTATGGACATATAGTTGATAAGTACAATGTCCATAGAGCACTTGAGATGCTCTATCGACATATAGTTGATAAGTGCAATGTCCATAGAGCACTTGAGATGCTCTAT
>BGPR01008685.1:32544-43046 GCA_013235015.1 Araneus ventricosus | reverse complement strand
ATATAGTTGATAAGTGCAATGTCCATAGAGCACTTGAGATGCTCTATGGACATATTGTCAGTAAGTGCAATGTCCATAGAGCACTTGAGATGTTCTATGGACATATAGTTAGTAAGTACAATGTCCATAGAGCACTTGAGATGCTAATGCAATACTGGTCATTTTTATACCGAGTTATACCGTCTATGGATGATTTAATTTTCGCTTATAAGTTTAAAAATGACATAATTCGATGTACGAGTGGAGCTCGCGGAAAACTGTTACGGTTTTAAAAATAATGAAGGAACGGCAAATAGAGAGGTTCTTCTGGTGTCGAGATAACTTTCTCAACAATACCGATTCTCTCATCTGAAGGAAAAGGTATCGTGCTACGTAATCTAATTTCAGTGACACTTTTTCGTATTTGGTAAAAATCAGAAACAGAAACCTGATACAGTAGAGTCTCCATACAACGAAGTCTCCCTACAGCGAATTTCTCCCTGTAACGAAATTTTTAATCGGAATGTTAAATAACATTCAAAATATTCTCCATATAACGAAGTGGTTGTCTCCCTATAACGAATTTTTTCAGACCTTTATCTTTTCGATTTCTGTCATTTTTGAAGAAAGTTGCCAATTTCTGTGCAAACAAATCGCTCACACGTGCCTGTTTCTGGAATCACTCGCATTGTTTATTCCAGCGATAACGCATAACAATAGAATGCTAATGTGAAGGGTAATGCAGTTGTGGGGACCTGGGTTTCTGCAGAGGGAGCAACATTTCTACGGGTCAAGATTTCAAGAATCGGGGTGGAAACAGCAAATGGATGTGACAATACGCATTTTATGTTTATCCGTGCTAGTACATGTTATTCTCTAAATTGGTGAATTGTCTTCACTTTTGAGCACTTATACAATACAAATTAGTATAATTTTAACAAATTTATAATAAATATTACTTCATTTTTAATTTAAAATCATAATTAAATATTTTTGAACTTATCGCACATACTAAAAGGTTTGTAACAATTACTTAAATAACTGCAAAAATCTCTAATCTCCGTATAACGAAATTTTCTCTATAGCGAATTTTTCAACTGGAACCAACCGATTTCGTTATAGGGAGATTCCACTGTATTAATTTCCTTATATGAATTTATTTCGTTCTTGGTAACAATCAGAAGTATCAGTTTCTACTGAGGATCTCGCCAATTCGGTCGCCAAATTTCTCCTCTGTATCGAAAGGGGTTGCCAACTGTGAGGATGAAACCGAATCGAAGCGAGGCGCGTGCACCCTGATTTTCATCTGCACTGTGAAGCATCGAATCGATTTCGATTAATAGATTTCGGAATGCTATTGAACTGTATCCACGATATCGGGTTATAAATTTCGTCTGCAGCTTTACTTTCATTTTAACGTTTAAAGAATTCAGAAAGTTCGCTTCTTAGATTAAAAAAGCAATGATTTATTTTAGAACGAATTGTAAATGCAGTCTGAAACTGTTAGCTGTTTTTAATGCATTACAATTTGAATTTTCATCACAGAACACTCGTTTATATTCTCATTAGGATTAATTATTATAGTTACAAAGAAAAATTATCGGAAGCGGATGAAGATACCATGGAATAGATTTTATATCTCCGAGACATATTGCGACAGTTTAAAGATGAAAATAATGGCGACTAAAAAAGGGCTAATTTTACATCTTTGCACATAAGGCGACTTCTTATACAATACCGTTCTTTTTTCATGTTAACCTTTTTGCCTTTTTAAAAATCCATAGGATTTTATACCCTCATTTTAACTAACGTATGTGCTTTTATGGAGGCAACAAAATACAAAATATTATATTTTGCATTTTGTTACCACTTTACCAGTCATAACTTGAAAATATTTTGCTTTGAAATTGTTTTAAGTGTTTTTCTGATAAACTTTAGAGAAAAGTAAGAACTTGTTTGGCACAGAACAGTCTATCTGTTGGCTCTTACCCCATGAAACCCCAAACCAAGCCTTGCCCTCTTGGCATATGTGTTTATATAAGAACAAGTAGGATAGATGCCATACAAATACATAAAATTTTCTAATTCGCCATTACGATAATTTAAAAGAGAATCAAGATATGAAATCAAGATACTATGTAGACAGAGTAATGAAGCGCTTGAAAACCTGCATATGAATTGTCTTCGAGACCGCAAATTACCTTATTTAGCTCCGGATAAATCATTCTTTTCCATCCAGTATAATAGCGATAACTTTCTATTTTGTAATCTTCCGATACAGAACACGTTTTAACACGTTCGTCACCACGATTCGCATGTGAAATTCGAACGATCTATCTATTTAGTTGACTCCCTCTCTGCTGTCTCTTAACTACAGTAGAGGAGGGGTAATCTGATTAGGTAGTACGTATGAATCGTATTTGATTCACATGGTGATTAACGTGTTAATATAACACTGGCTATATTGCAAAAAATAAGGAGTTTTTTTTCTTCTCGACTTCCTTGTATGGTCCCAAGCAATGATATAATTTAGAACGAGTGATCAAAAATTGTTCTGCTAGGTTTCATAAATCAAACTTTCTCAATTGGACAATCCTGCAAAAGCATGCAAAAATTGCCTTCTAAACAGACGGTTTGTCTATTTTATTTTATTGCTTTCACAATTTTAATGTTTTCTGGCAATATCTTCGAAAACTATTATTGTAAGGGGAGGGGGAGATTTATCCGCTACTTCGAAATAATAAAAAATCAAATCTATTTCAAGATTTCAGTTTGATTGCCTTGCTATGTTTCCTCTGATTTCCAAAATATATATAAAAAATATTTTTAACCTTCCAGCGGGTGCGCGTTTGCAAGAGATACTTGAATTGTGCATCGTATGACATATTTATATTGTTAGTTTATATATTTAAGTGCAATTTTATTCATAATATCTTTGTTTACTATTAGGCTAATAAATACAGATAACATAAATAAAAGTTGCATTTATTTTTTGTTATATAACTCGATATATATATGTAATACGATGCACTATATGACGTAAAATTTGCGTAAGCCCGCTGGAAGGTTAATTATTTTCAAGATAACTTACTCAGAAATATTTTTTTTCTACTAAAAGAGACAATGAGTATGTAAATGCAACCATCTAAATACTTTTGCAGTATTTTTGCATGCTAGCAGTTTCCGTTACTTATCAATCTGTCGTTAATTTTATTTAAAAGTTAGCCTAAAAATGGCAACTTATATCGACGCAGGGAAGTTTTTGTTCTTCAGGTTTGATACGCATCTTATAACAGAATAGAAGGAAATCTTTACGTATCTACGTCCCAAACATATCTTGATAATCTAGCAAAGTGCAGCAAGAAAGTAATGCAGATTATTCCACTCAAGCGAAGGAGACGTGACATAATCATAGTAAATTGGAAAGTTTAATACCGGCAGTGACTGTAATATCAGAACGTTGTATGATAAATTTGCAAAACATTTTAACTATGCAAGACACTTGTATAGGCTAGTTAACTACATTTGCTCTCAAATTGTTGTGTGTGTATGTTATTATTGTACGTTGTCGCAAAATGCCATACGTCGAAGTGGTTCTAAATTCAAGTATATTTTGATGAGTGTGATTTTTGACAAACGACAGTTTGATATTACAATGATGATACAGTAAAAACCTCTTTAATACACCGACCAAGGACGATTCCTAAACGTTTACTATCGAATCTTGTTTTAAAATAGGATAAACTATTTGCTTTAGATGTACAGTACAATGGTATAGGTCCACATTTTAATACTATTTGTAAACATTTCGGTGGTATTATTACGATTATAATTTCGGATGAAATAAATAAAATTTAGAATATTTTTTTAAAAAGTGTAGCGGTTACAATTCACTGCTTTCTCCTTTTTGTGGTAGGTGGCGCTACTAGAGCCATCCGGGTTTTTCCCATGATGCCTCTCTCTCTTCTTCTTCTGTGTACTTGTGTTGTTCTCTGTCTTGCGTCTTGTACCTTTTAATGTACTGTGTCGTGGAACTTAGCCATCTAATAAAAATGGTTCCTGAAATTGAATTAATTCTTCAACAGCGGCATTCCATATAAACATGAGTGTCGTCCCTGTACAAAATCAATTTTTTTTAAATAACTGAACGGCACGTAGGGTATAGTTGTCGTATTTGGTATTTGGACGTCGCTTCGATTGGACAGTAACCTCAATTCTATTAAATATTTGGGCCATCGCAACTTATGTTGAAACGATGCTAATGTGGTTTGGTTTGCGGAATCATTTTGTAGAAAAACCGCTACCTGGCTGCAGTTCCAGAACAAGTGTTGACATTTAGATATCACCGGGTAAATATTGTTACAAACATGGAAAGTCGCTTCCCAGCAATGTGAGTCTTATGGCTGGGAAGAGAGTTTTACATGGGTAAGTATGGGATGGCTAGCAACAGCCACGTCTGGACCCCTGACCTTGGCGACAAATTTGGCGACTTTGGCGACGAAATATGGGATCTTAAAGGTGCTGGAATCTTCTCGATGTTTCTATTAGGAGAGAAGATACGCCACGAATGTGCTAGATCATTCCATGTGACGTCACGGCCTGCCGGGGAAAACTATATAAGGAGAACGCTTAGACGACGGAGAGTTTGTTGATCGACTAGGATCGCCTTGGAGCGCGAACGTCTTTGGAATCCTATCCGCTGTGCGAGCCAGTAAGCTGAGCGCTATTGAAAGTTCAGTTATTGTCATTGCTAGTTATTTGCTGACTGTTTGTGTTGTTAATTATCAAAGTGCTGAACTGTTATTACCTGTGAATTGTTGTCTATTTACATTGGTAATCTGTGCAAAGACTATTGTTTCCTGTACCCGTGCTACGTGTTTTCCTGCATATTTGTAAATAAACCTTCATTCTCCATTATCCTGCGTGTTGGACTGTTTACACCATACACCCACTGTAAGACTTTTGCAACAATATTTTAACAAGTGACTAATAGTCCTTACGCTGTTTTAAAGTAAGCAGCAGAATATGTTATTATATTCTCAGAGACGAGACTTGTTTCGCTACATTATACTAAAAGACAGTATAAGTTTTTTTTTCTCCTACATTTTTAACCCTTTTGGCCATAATGGGAATATACTTCTCGGAGATTAGATTTCACTCCATATTGGTAAATAAATACCAGTTTTACATGGTTTTTCTTTATATTTTCGGTGTTCTTAAGGAATTAGGGAATAAAATTATGATTGGAGTAACTTGGAAACACTCACAGATTGCAAATGGCGGACTTATGTTTTTGAGCACGCACATTACTCAAGTTTCAATTGGTCTATTTTTTTTAATTTTACAGTAAGTGCAACTATATTTATCCATACTTTGTGTAAAATAGTTCTGACTGTTCTTATGAAGTAATAATGTAGCCTTTTTAATGTCAGATTTAAGAAATTTTGAATAAATTCTTTTTGTGGGATATACTGTCCCAATCGTTTTAATAGTGGGACAATACATCCCACCAGTGATCAAATTACTACGAGATTATTGTTACGATGCTGTAAAGTTGTTTTCATGACAGGCTAATCTTATGGCAGGAAAGAGAGTTTTACAGATGATTTAGTAGATTAGTCCCAGTCGACTATACGGTTGGGCATATTGTCCCAGTAGATTTATAGGATACGGGAAAAGGGAAAAACTTTAAACTCATAGTATGTTTATTTTAATATGTCAACATTAAATTAAACTAATTTTCATAGTTAATTATTTTAATCATGCAAAAGTCGGGTCGGAAGGGTTAAGCGACATTTTATTTAAGCGACATTAAGGGTTAAGGGCTGTGACATTTTAAAGATATTTTTGAACATTCAAATGAATAGGCGCCATGGCAAAACGATGCACTAACGAGAAACGTAACAAAGAGATTTTCTGTATTTATTTTTGTTCAATTGCATGAAGGCTATTAACATGTGCCCGGTGATTTTTCATATTCTTACTATTTTCTTATGTGTGATTTTTCTTGCACGTGTTTGTATAAATATAATTGAGGGAAATTTGAATCCTTTCGTAATGCGCATGTGCAAAGTCAACCTAAATGCTCCCTTTCTTCACACAACGTCCGTATTACTTGCAAGTGATCACGTATTCTCTTCAAGATTTTCTGGATGGTCATAAATTATAGACCCATTTCAAAAATTAATAAAAAAACTAATAATGTTACAACTACGTTTTTTTTTCAAATGAGAGCACATTTTTGAAAGTTTTTTTCAGATAGGTAACGCGCCGTTACGGTGGTCGTAAATTATTAGACATTTCCCATTTTTGAGAGCCATTATCTGCGGAACTATTAAAGCTGGAAGAAAAATAAAATCATGTATTTGTAGGGAATTTTACGATCTTTAATTTGTTAAATCAATTGTAATACGAAAACTGAATAGTTTACGAGATAATCAAGAAAAACTAAGAAAGGAAACCAGAAAACGCGCATTGGCTTCTGCTGATCTGTAGCCACTGCGAATGGAAAACTCTCCCTGTAGCAACTTTAGAACATCGTAATGGCACGCCACCTATCTGAAAAAAACTTTTTTGTTTGCTCTCTCATTTAATAAAAATGCAGTTGTAACATTATTAATTTTTTTATTAATTTTTGAAATGGGTCAAATAATTTATGGCCGCCTTGTACTTCAATGTTTGGACAATTAAGGTAGAAATAGGAAAGCAGTTTTTTTAAACACGATATTAATGCACCAAATGAGTAGAAAATAATTTTTCCTACCAGAATTATGGAAATCAAAAGAAAATCGCAAAAGCGGAAGGCGAGAATAGAAATACTCTAAGTCAACAGAAATTTTAATCGCATTTATAATCTATTTTTTTTATTATTTTCGATGAAGTCCTAAGAATGTTCTCTCTTGTGTCGTTCGTTGTGTCCTAATTTCCTTGAGGTAATGTTTTCAATTCCTTAAACTTTTACGAATTAGTTCCTCCAACTTTTTTATAGCAATATTATTTCTACTCTTTAGTCTTTAATATATCTCATAATTCGTTAGTCTAAATACGAGCCGCCTTCGGGGACCATTTGTTCACCCGTATTAGTTATGAATGTGGCTATGCTTGCAACTTGGCGAGTTGACGGTTATAGAGTCTTATTTTGCGCCATATCTGGAAAATAGAGCGGGGGGCAGGCGACCGTTGATGACATATGTCATAAGCTTTCGTATGAAATAAAAATTGACGAAATCGGTCTTGTGGTTGAGGCTGGGGGATCATTTTCAATGCTTTCCCCATAGAAAATGTACAGTGAAGCAGTATTTTTTCGATTTATCTCAAAACTGAAAGGTGTTGTCGGTGGTGGTGGGGTAGCTATTAGTGACATATCTTAGCGTCATAAGTTTTCATATGAAATAAAAATTGACGAAATCGGTCGGGTGGTTGAGGCTGGGGGACCACTTTCAATGTTTTTCCGCATAGAAAATGTACAGTGAAGCAGTATTTTTTCGATTTATCTGAAAAATGAAAGGTGCTGTTGGTGCTGGTGGGGAAGCTATTAGTGACATATCTTGGCGTCATAAGTTTTCATGTGAAATAAAAATTGACGAAATCGGTCCAGTGGTTGGGTTTGTGGGCAACTGATCCTCTGGTTTTGCCAATTGTTTTAAATATATAGATTATGCAGTCTTGCTAACAATTTTTCCCAAATTCTTCACTAGATTTCTTTCTTATCTCATAGAAGCAAAATTTAATTAAAATTAATTGGTTAACATATAATTAAGTTTCGAAAATATTAAAATATCGGCCATCGGGAACACACAACTATACAGGATTTCATAACTCCAGCACATCAAGAAAGGAGTGCAAAAACGATTGCAAAATTCCAATTTTACAAAAATGAAATAAAACCAAACCTTAAAAATGAACAGCGTCAAGCCAAAATAAAATCAGAAATAGGCAATTTAAATAAAGCAAAAAATTTAATTTGAATTTATTTACAAATCATTCCAACGTCTCCCGGAAAATTCCTATCACAGCAACTTTGCAACATAAAACAGTATTCAATATAAAGTATAATATTTCACATACAATTTCTTATCTACATGTGAATAAAATTTGTACTGCACTGCACAAAACTTATGATATAAAGAACAGTATTTTGATAATACATTCCTTCAAAAATATTCACAAATAACTCTTTCACAATAAATAAAAAAATATATAGGTAAAAAATAACATTCTGGTTTATATAATTGAACTGCACGCAGTAACAAAAAGGAATAGTACATTCTTGACTAGAATAGACCAGAAAAGTGATAAAAATGATATGCAGTAACAAATAAAATAAATAAGAAAAGGAACATTTACTTTCTGACTAGTTATGGCTTATAAATATCAACTATAAAATTAAAGTAAAATTTTTAAATGCTTTAATATTTGTGATGGAGACGATCGAAATCAGTGTTATTTGTTGAAAACCGAAAAACTCGCGTAACTGAATTGATTTCGTAACACTAAACAGTATTTTGCCGTTATAAACTAGGAAAATAAAATAGAAAAAATGTCTGTGATTGTGAACTTTTCAGTATTGAAAAAAAGTTGTTGAAATTGACATCTTCTTAAATCTAGAATTTTACTCTTGAGATATATTTATAGAAAAAAAAAACAAAAATTAAAAAAACGGCAATTTAAAGTACATGTTAATATACATTAATACTCAATATTTCTTTTTTTATTCCCAATTTGTTGGATTCTTGATCAAATCTTGATTTTTAAAGAAATTTCTTTCATCACTTTTTGTTAAATGCCTAAAGTATTTGAATGCAAACCTACAATGTTAATATACATTAATATATTATTGTATACTTGTATTAATATATACTTGTGGGGCCTTGAAAAAAATTTTCTTAAAACAAAATAATGTATTGCGCTTTTCTATTTATTACAATGAATACACAATTTGATATAATAAAGACTAAAGGGATATATGAAAACGATAAATCAAATTATATTTGTCAAATTTCAAACACATAAAAAAATCTTGATTTTTAAAGAAATTTCTTTCATTACTTTTTGTTAAATGCCTAAAGTATTTGAATGCAAACCTACAATGTTAATATACATTAATACTTTAATCAGTCCGGTTAATTTAATCAGCGGGATAATTTAACACGATTTTTAAATTCACAGTTTATGAATTCTAGATTTTTCGAGGAACTATTTTTGTTTAATTTTATATGTTTAATTTCACCTATTTACTCTTTTTTGATTTTCTACTTTTAGAGATCGTCTTGGTTTAAATAAGTTTTTTTTTTTTAATTTCAAACATAAAAATTTTATTTGACCTTTTTTCCTTAAACATCTTTTCTCCAGTCCTCTGTATGAAAATCAAATAAAGCTTTAATTAATGATAAATCAAAATAATTTAATTTAATACGCTTGTTTGGATGAATCAAGATATATATTTCTTTACTTATACTTGTGTTGCCAGCACGTAACAAGGACATACGGATGTGTCCTCACAGTTTTTACGACTATAAGTGGAGTATTAACTGCTGTTACTTTTTAAAAAGATCGGTAAATACTTTAGTAATATATTCGGCCGAAGATTGGTAACATACTTTCATCATTTTTTCTGTTACTTCTTGTCATGTGTGTAGTAAGGAAAAAAGGGAAGAAGGAAAAATACGGCTGCCGCTCGATTGATAAAATTAGCTTCGTGTTTCTACGCTTCACTAGGGATATTTTTGGAGAAGGACCTTATAATTTTGAATCGTGGTCAGAAGATGAGGACATCTGGCACTCCCTTCTCCAAACTTCCACACCACACCAGGCTGCATCCCGGAGATTTGTTTTCTTCCTACAGAAGCTGTCTGACAGTGAAAAAGTCTGATATTCTTCAGGAATAGTTAAACGAAGACTTCTGTTCTGTACGAATCCCTAGTTAAATCTTGATGTGACTAAGAAAAAGGGAATTAATTATTCAGCTATTCTCACAAGACGGTGAAAAATGTGCGTTCTATGCGCCCTCCAGTGTTTATCAGAACATCTACAACTATTCTTAAATGGAAAATTATGAACAAACAAGAAATGCCCTGCAAATAGTTATTTAAACGTGAGTAAAATTTGGGAAATAAAATTATTAAGTGAAAAAAGAATATCAATACCAAAATCAATTTGCATTAATTATATTGTTTTTTATTTCATTTCTTAACTTTATCTCATTATTTGCAGAGAATTTCTTCTTTACTTTTTGAATTTCAAACATAGAGCATACATGAATAAATCATTTCCTGTTCAATCAATTTTTTCTTTGAAAATGCATGAATGAATCATTTTCTGCTTCAACCTTTTTTTTAGTTGAGAATACATAAATAAATCATTTTCTGCTTCAATCATTTTTTTAGTTGAGAATACATAAATAATTTTTTTTTTCTTCAATCAATTTTTTATAGTTGAGAATACATAAATAAATCATTTCCTATTTCAATCAATTTTTAGTTGAGAATACATAAATAAATCATTTTCTGCTTCAATCAATTTTT
>BGPR01008685.1:0-32534 GCA_013235015.1 Araneus ventricosus | reverse complement strand
TAGTTGAGAATACATAAATAAATCATTTTCTGCTTCAATCAATTTTTTCTGAGAATACATAAATAAATCACAAGTAAAAAATGATATAAAAATGAGAAGGTTAACATTCTTTCTAAATTTTTAATATAAAACTATGAATACTTTTCTACTACACCTATTTGATTCTCTAAATTTAGACTTACATCTTAAAAAATTTGATTATGTGAGCTATATTGGTATGGTTCAATAAAAAGCAATAAAAAAATCTCAAATACATCCTGTTCTGTATGGACACATAGATTTAAACTGAGCTAAGAATCGTCATGAATCTAAAAATTGTTTCAATTCTCCGCTGTAAAATTAGTATAATCTCGAAATGCTTATTTCTCAGATATCATTTATGAATACGCCAAAAAGACATACCTGCGATATCTTACGAACTTTTTTGTGATGTTTACGAATTTAAATTTTTCTTTCGTGCTTTTATGGTCATAATCCTTTTTTGAAATTATTTTTGAAAAGTAATGTCAAAATCCCCAATGATTGTGAAAGTCGTGCTTGAAAACCAACTTAACTTTGAAACGTTTCTTGTAATATTACTTCTGAAGGCAAATCCTTTCTTTTTAGCAAAAGATAGTTCGCAGATTTCATATATCCATTTAGAGATCTTTTCTTTTAGATTAGTTAAGAATTTATAATCGGTAAAATCGCTAAATATTATTGGTTTCTAAAGTCTTTAAAAGCTAAGCGTATCGTGTCATATGCTAGAAGTACTAAATAGAACGCATTTTTAAATTTCTGCCAAAAAAATGAGATCCAGTTCCAATACTTCTTGCGTAAAAAGAACTAAAGCATTTAAATGTAAAACAACAATGAAAAGAATAAATGGTGAAAGTAGAATTTAATAAAGATCATTTTAAATATGATCGATAAATAAATATTTGTTAGTTTAAAGCATTATTTTTTAGCATTTTGCGAAGTAAGTCATTCAAATTCGTAACGATTTATTCTAGCATAAAAAGAGCAAAATTAATGTCTGTTTCACGCTTAACTTTACGTAATTGATTGATTTATTTTCCGATTTTCCAAACGAATCTTTCTGAATTTTAATACAGGTATAGTTGGCAGGCACATATAGAGTTCGAACTTATCTAGTTTTCTAATGTATTAATAACAAGGGAGCATTCATTGCTGTTCCACTCGCTCAGAACGTTATAAAAATCTAAATTATTCTTCATTACCAAAACAATTATAACTAACATTACGATAGACTAACCAGAGAGACTGCAACATTTTCGCTTTTAACGTATAAAAGTTTCTTTTTACGTATATCAATTAATTAAGTGCTCTAAATTCATCTTATGATTTAAACAGGATTAAGATTAATACAAAAATATTTCAAATTCACCACTTATGACGGATTAATTTGCTTCTGTCGAAACATTTTCAACGAACGAATGAGCTTTAGATAATTTAAAATTTACTTGCAAATTTAGCACTGAATGCAAAAATATTTGGAGGATGAAATTATTACACGAACGAATACAACTTTTGATAAGGTATATTATTTACTAGGGTATTTATTAATTATTATTTATTCATAATAATATTTATTTATTAAGATATTTTTCGATGTTAGAATAATCTTATTTAAAAGATTTAATTAAATTTGCTCAATGATTATTTTCAATTTAGTTTTTTAGTTATGATTTGATTGTGTTTTCTTTTACAATCATATTACTTAAAAGATTTAATTAAATTTGCCTAATAACTATTTTGAATTGAGTTTTCTTTAAGCTGCGATTAATTCATGCCTCATTTTCTCATTCGTTTCCGAACTTGGGGATCGCCGTAAAATTTTCATGATGGAAATGTGATCACGAAAATCCTTTTCACTCATAAAGGAAGAAGCCATAAAATGGGATTATGAACATAAAACAAACTGGAGATGGGATCTGCATTCCTGCCTTAAATACCGGTTGTTTTTCTTTCTGCAAGTATCAGAGACTTACAGAGTTTTTTTTCTGTTTCCTTTTACAATTTTTTTCTTCTTTTCTTATGTTTTTCACAAACACATTTGTTCAAAGCAACTGCTGTGGGAAAACTTATTAATAACGGATTTCATTCTGAATAATAATAATAAAAAATTAGAAATTTTCGGATAAAAGGTAAGCATTTAAATGTTATACTCTTAAGCAAAATGATAACTCAAATTGGACTTTAAAATGAATAATTGGTCGTTCAATATAATTAAAAAAATATTAGTATAACAGAATAATATAAAACTTGTAATTTTCACTCTTAAAGGCAATGAAAAACTCTAATCGCATTTGCAAAATGTGTTACATTAACCATTAATTTGCAATAAAAACAGAATCTACTTATATACTATCACGCCAACATAGTTAACAGAAAATAATTTGTACTGAAAACAATCTTTTAGCATGCGTTATTTCTTTTAAACATTTTCCAGCGTCAAAAACCTACAGTTCTTCGCTGAATAATTTTACTCACTTAAATTATCTTTGAAACACTGAAACCCCAAACTGAGGATAACAAAATCCATAAAATATATGAAATCACAGAAACAAAATCGTGTACTATTGATTTACAGAACTGATGTGCTTATATCTATCGTTCATACCGAAGCATGAATCTGTAGGGTGTCTACCGTTCAAGAAAATAACCAAAAAATCACGGATTTCGATTCTGATCACGAAAGCCACAAATTCTCCGTTTAAGGACAATTATTTCTTTAAACTGCAAAAGAAATTCTTCGACAATTCAAGGCTGAAGAAAATGTCTTCTAATAAACATTCAGTCCCAAAGGATCAACATGTATTATTGTTATTTATTGTTTTTAGTTTGTAAAATTGAGATTTGTTGATAAATACTATGTAGAATGTTAAGGCCAATTATTTTTTAAAACTGCAATAGAAATTCTTTGACAATTCAAGGCTGAAGAAAATGTCTTCTAATAAACAATCAATCCCAAAGGATCAACATGTATTATTGTTATTTATTGTTTTCAGTTTGTAAAATTGAGATTTGTTGATAAATACTACGTAGAATAAAATTCAATAAAATATTTTTTGCATCCGCCTAATGTAAAAATAATAATAATATTATTAATAATAATAAAGCTCCCCCCCAAAAAAAAATCCTTAAATGTCCAATACAAGTACGAACAAGCCTTTTTTCGTCAAATTATTAAAAGTAATTTCTAACCTTAGGGTAGCGGGGAAAAAATTCCTGTGAAATGGTAGACACCCCGAATCAGAATGCGTATTCGAGTTCCTAAATTCTTGTTGTGCTTGGTTGCATCGGAAGCTTCGAGTTGCATAGTTGTCGGCGTAGGAGCAAGGCGTGTCTCCTTAGCTACCGTTGTGGCATGCAGCCAGAGTGTCTGTGGTGAGGGATAGGGTGGTGAGAACACTCCTGCGGTTGGGATTGACTCCTAAATTTTCCCAGTTGATCCAGGACAATCGAGCAGTCAAATCTGAAAGCGAAACAGATGAATTAGTTGGTAGAAAACGATGCTATTTCATTTTATTTAATAAAACATTCTTTTTTTGTACACGGGAGCGGTATTGATAAATAATTAAAAACATAAGATTTTCATTTAAGGCACTTATTGGTTAAGTTTAGTTAAATTACCGTCTTGTTCTTGCTGGCAAGTGCGAGTGGAATGACTAGAAAAGTAGGAAAATTTTCGAGCCTGTCAAGTCAGAAAGCACTGTTGTCACGATTTTATTACTATTCTTTTAAAATGAAAATGAGGATCAAACAGTTGTAGTGATTTTAAATTAAATCAAGAATTTTGGTTTAGCTCTGGGGGGGTTGCAGCCCGATAGCCCCTCCCCTGGATTCGCCACTGAGCCTGAGTACATGCCTAAGTGGCGCATCGTATCATATTTTTAATAAGTACATTTTATGAGTCGGACTTGTATTCCTTTCCCTCGCCTTCAGTCCTACTCGCGGCTCATGGTGTCGGAAACAAAAAGTGACTGCAGGGGTGCACTCACCGCTGGTGTTCCACTCGCCCGCGTGCTCGCCCTTGAGTTCCCCCTTGAGGCACTTCTCGATGTGCGTGAGGGGGTCGTACTCGGAGACGAGGATCTCCCGCAGCAGAGCGATGTAGGCGATGGCAAGGCGCAGGGTGTCGATCTTGGAGAGCCGCTTCTCAAAGGGGAAAGTGGGCACATGACAGCGTAACTCGTCGAAGGCGCTGTTGATGCTGAGCATGCGCTTGCGTTCCCGAATGTTGGCCGCGTGACGCTGGACCTTGTAGGGGCTGCAGGGAAACTCGTTGCCGTTGTATTCGCTGCCGCCACCACAGTAGCTTCCGTCTCCGTGGACTCCTGCAAGAAAAGATTAGCATTTCAAATGACAGAAGAAGGACTTCTTTTCATCTCAGTTAGTGCCTGCAATGATGATGGTAGGATGTGAAAAGATAGTGTCTGTAATAGGGATGGGATCTGATCAGTGGGGAGTGGGCCCCCTTAAACAGAAGACAATTTGGGCCCCCAGGAGATGTGGGAGAGAAAAAAAAGAAGATCTTTCTCTATAGTAAGCTTTTCTAAAGCAAATAAATAAAATAGCCCTGTACCCAAGGTCCGTATTTCTTATATAATATTTAACTTACGGAATTTAAAATCAAATAACTTTAAACATAGTTTCGTTATTTTAAACGTAGAAAACTAAATGGTGTTAAAAGGGATTTATTTTAAAAACGCGGAAAAATGAAATGTATAATAAAAATTAAATTAAATATATAATTATTAAATATTATAGATTTAAATTAATATAATTAAAAATAAAAAATTAAATATATATAATTTAATATATATATGAATTAATGCTACGATTATAGATATGTGTGGGCCCTCACTGACTCCTGGCAACCACTATTTTCAGACCCAGTCAGCCACTGGATCTGATAAGGAGCAGAAAGGATGCTTAAGAGGTGAGATTGCGCCAACGCGCACAGGTGCATTGTCCTAGCTAAGATGGAAAGCCGGCACTTTCTAAAATAATCGACAATTAATGTCATGATAATGAACTGCTTATGTAAGTTATCAAGGAAACGATTACCTTTACTGTTGTCTTTTTCTGTCTTAAATAAACTTTATTTTGATGTATTGTACGCTGCCTGTCTTGACGTATCTTAAGCCAGCATGGAAGAAAAAGTGTAACCACGTAGTCTGAGACGAAAAATGATTTTCCGGGTGTTCATTTCCCCTCCTGTTCAGATGTGAAACGAATAGAATCTCAAAAACTGCTCCAGCAACTTAATCGAAATTCTACTTGGAGTAAAACTAATTATTTCAATAAACAAATAATTATAATAAATCTCAACAAATTCTGGGCGTTTCTTTTTCAAAATAATTCTCATATACAACAGGGATTTCATTAACCTGAAAGTTGCAGTTTCAACGCATTTTTTGAGCACATTTATCCGTAGAGCATAAAATAAAATAATGAAGCAAGTTTTATTCATTTATCCAAAGAAAGCACACTGCAGAGATGACTCCATTTACAGAGTGCATGATCAAAAACATACAAAAAACACAAGCCACAAAGTGAATTAAAACGCAAAGAAAAAAAGTAACTGCAGCGAATACAACAGTTCAAAGCTCAAAACCACATTAATTGTAATGAATGTAAACGCATAAATGTTTTAAAATGAAAGCACGTAATTACAAAAGCACTAAAAACACACTCAGGCTCCAAAAGTCCATGTTGCACATCGTCACATTAAAATTTTTAAAAAAATTACACAATTTTTAAAAACAATTTAGAACGCTAAATCAAAAAACCATTAAAAACGCAAGAGTCAAAAAGTCAAGCACACACAAATACTAGATTAACGTATAAAAATCTTAATATGTATAGTCAAACGTAAGAAAATTAAAAGAAAACAGGTCATGTATTAAAAGTTGAAAACAGTTCGATTTAAAAACAGTCGGAGACATATGATAAATGTCCAGTTCACCAGATATCCTGTTAAAAATCTTATAAAATTCATACAACGAGAACCTGTCGATATAATTAAATTTAAAGTTATTGAATATAAGAAACTATTTTGGTAACCACGGCAGAGAATTGCATATTCTTATTTTCATTTTCGGTAAATGACAAGTAAATTTTTGTCATGAAAATGACATTTTAAATTTTTCTATTCGTATTCCATTCGCGGCAGCATTTTATTAATCCTCGAGAGCTATTCAGTGGCGGAGCAACAGAGGCGAAAGAGGAGTTTAGATGTCCCTGGCGCCAACTTTAGAGGACGCGGTGGAGACACAATATTAGTATGTTTAAATCAATTATTTAAAATCAAATATAAATAAGGGTGCGACATAATATCACCATGCCGCGTGTTCAATTCATCCTTGCTACGCCACTGAGTGGCGAAAAAATCACATCATGGCTCGGTCCCACTTATTCTCCCTATTCCACTGGATACCTTAACATTAATATAACGCCACTGTATACCCCCGAGTTCGGAATCCAAATGGTGTCCTGACAGTTGAATTGGTATACGTGGAAGGAATTGCATACAGTGCTCCCATAGGGAACAGAAGAAGATTTAAGGAGCTCCTAGCTCCCGTAGGGGGCTTATCTCCCAATCTGACAAGCTGTGAAACATGTGGTTGAGTTAAGCTGACTTGGGCTTAAACGTCCTCCCACAGAGAGACATGAATGACCTCACATCTCTTCTTACTTCCGTAAGTCGTCTTGACCCGCGTGCGATGTGTCCAGAGGCAACAGAGCACAGAGGCTTTCTTGGATGAGTGGAGTTGAACGCAAACTGGCCAAATGGGGAATCGATTTTATTTACGGGCCCAAAGGGCAAAGTTGATTTTTGAAGTGATGAAAAATTATTAGCTATGGTATGAGAAACAACACAATACAATACACCTGACATGAAATTGGCGAGAAAGAAATTGGTAGCTTAATATTGGGAAGGATAATAGACAAGTAACACAATTAATCTAGGTTATATGAAAAGAAAACATAAGAACACAAACAAAAACATACTGAAAATCTATGTACAAAAATATAAAGTGTAGATCAACAAGTAATATAAAAAAAAATTTAAAGTCAATTCCTACTTAGGTCAACAAAGAAAAATTTTATTTTAGAAAGTTTTTCTCCCATATAAAACTAAAATTAATTAATAAAATTTAATTAATGAATTAATATTTGAAAAAACTGTATTAACATCAAGTGTCATCCCCTACAAGTTTTAAAAGATGTATTTGAACTTGAGTGGATGAATAAAAAGTATTTTATTAACGATTGAAAATTTGAACAAGATATATAAATATATATAGGGAGAGTGTGAACTAATAGTAGGAATTGAAAAATGGCTAATAATAAAATTACAGGATTAAAACTAAAAAAGGAAAACTTTAAAATTTGAGCTAATAATAACATGGTGAAGACAATGCATTGAAAGAAGATCTAAATTTTAGGGATTTGCTTTGTCACTACGGATACAGGGGTTTGCCTATTTTAATTTCCGATGCAAGTGTGTTCTACTCTGCAGTGGCGTAGTGACTGAGAGGCAGGGGCGTATGAACAGTTCTTAGAGGACAATGGAGGCAAAATATAAGTGCGAATGTGTCCCTTTTTTAAGCTAAATATGATGTGGGGGCGAAAAAATACCATCATTCCCCGGGCTCCACTTACACTCGAGAGGCCAATGGAGCTGTTTCCCCTGCAGAAAACAATGCTAAGAGAGAAATCGCAAGGTCTTGAAACGTTTTTCAATAATTTTGATGATTTTGAAACAATTTTGTTTCGTCGTATGTTTTTATAAATGGTGAAAACTTGAAGGATTCGCTACAATTAGCTGCAACTTTATCTGTTTTGTTCTACTAGATTCTCAAAACAAGCGTTGTGCATCGGGACGATATTATTCAATTAAAAACTATTTCTGATTTTTTTATACAGTGGTTTCTTGGTTAACGAACAATTAAGTTCTGCTAACAAATCAGACACTTTCTCGAAAAAGAGTTTTATACTAATAACATATTTGATCTGCATGAATGCTTGATTTTTTTTAAAGTTGGGTTTGTTGGCGCAAGAGCCGGATATATAGCTATGCTACGCCAAACACAAGTTAAACTTAAATTCGCTCGTGGCATTCCCAAGAAACTGATAAGATTAGGAAAAAAAGGCTTAGAAGTAGAATATAAAAACTTATTAATAAAAAAAAATACCAACAATTTATAAGCAGAAAACTGCAAGCATTTTAATAAAAGTGTCAAATGTAATCAAATTTGTAATTAAAAAAAAAAACGAACAATTGTTCTGAAAAAGCTAAAATGGTTTGAATGAGGCTGTTCTCACACACTTATCCCTTAAGCTGTGAAATTTAAAAAATCCGTCAGTGATGGCTAAAAAGTGGACAGTCAATTAGATAAAGTGAAGCGCCGTTTATACGTCTTTCACGGGACTGACGTAAAACGACGTATAAATGAAAAGACGTAGAATCGAAATCTTAACAAACAACTTTGATTATTACAAAATGAATGCTGCTAATGCAAATTCATTTAGAAGTATTAATTTTAAAGTTTTTAAAGATAGTACTAGTATAATACTACATTGTATGGAAATAATTTGATTTTGAAATTAAACATCTATACCTATAAAATGCAATGTTTGTGTGTGTGTCTGCGTGCGATGTCCAGACGAATCTATCGCACTCACAACCTTGAAATTTGGCACACAGGTAGTCTTAATGGTGACTCAATGCACCTCGAAGCGGCAATTTTAAAATTTAATCTAGAGAATTTTTTATTTAATGTTTTGTGTTGTTTTGGTTGATTTTTCGCACTAATTTCTCAATAGAATGGTTTTGAATAATTGTACGAAAAATTAGACACACCATCGAAAAGAGCACACGATTTCCGTTCTAATGAAGTTAGTTTTGAATTTCTAACGTAATTTACTGAATTTTGAGAAATTTTTAAAAAAATAGTCAGTTTTGCCATCGAAATTTTATTTTTGTTTTGAAATTTGCTGCATCCAACGTTCTAATAACGCTATTATTTTCAATTTTTTTCAACTTATAACTGCAACGGTTCTGCGGATTTAAAACAAGAACGGTTAAAATATCTTTTTCCGTTTTTTTTTATTCATTTTTTCCTGGTCAATTGAAAGATATTTTTATCTACCGAGCTCCCTCCCGCGACACTTTTCCGGAACGTTGTAGGCAATTTCATTGACTGACGGTGCAGAGCGTAGGTGACGTCATAACCTTCAACTGAATGACTTTGATTATTATTTTCGGCAGTGTCTTAACGTGTTTATGTCTCGCATATTTTATTTGCTTTATAATAATCGTTTTCACTTTGCAATTTTTTAATATTGTTTCGGATTAACGTACTCTGTATTTACTACAGTTGAAATGTCATCATCACGAAGGAAAATAAGCGGGAAAATCAATAATGTGTATCTTTTGTTTTGATTTTGTTTTCAGAACTTTTCATGCCATTGTGGGCGGTTTTTTTTTCATTTTGTTGAAGTCCCGATTCCACGGGCAACGCCGTGCGCGTACCGCTAGTTTACCATAAAAGTGAGGAAAATCATACCTTTATTGGATATTTTGAATACTAATTATATATATCTTATACGATTTATGTTCCTTCAGGTAGGCGTTTAACTAAAAAGAAATCTTGAACCGTCATTGCCGATTGTCTGTGAGTATTATGAATCGAATTAATTTCATTGAATGTTTTTTCACTATTCTTTTGACAAAAGAAATAAGTTCGAAATTTTTCAATGGAATCCATTGGGTATATAAAGGAAGGTGGAACAACTTCTTCGTCATCGCTTAAATTAGCCTCAGACAATTTGTCTTCTATTTATTCATCAATTGTGAATAATCTCGATGTCATAGCATCTTTATCACATTTCACATACTAGAAAGGAGGAAATTTTCACTTTTTAGAACGGGGGAAAACGACGTATAACCGGAGCTTTGCGTCGTATAAACGAAGTGCTTTATCATTACAATGAATACGATTGAGTCGAGACTGTGATGGAACGACGTATAAATGAGAAACGTATAAACGTATATGCATTATTGTACTTTGTTCCGAGTAAGGCATATAACATGACGAGTAGACAGGAGCTCTATCGTCAAAGAATAGATGCTTGTGTGTGTATGTCCGTCCGTCCGTGTGTGTGTGTCCAATAACATATTTGATCTGCAAGAATAGGATATTTCCTTCCATGAACAGTATACTCTCTATTATCCGTGCGCGGATTATCCGGTTTGCGGATTATCCGTGCTCATTCCAGACTCACAAAAAAATTTAAAGAGAAACATTTTCACGCTTATCATGCATGTAAAAACGATGTTGATGTTCGATCGAGAGATTCATTCCGTGAAACTGGTGAGCCGTGACGGCGGAGGCTATAGAACAGATTTTTTCCCTTCCTCCCCTTGCAATCTCTACCGGTTCAATCCCTAATTTTCCGAGAAAAGAATCATCCACTTCCTACTAGCTCATTCTCGTACGAACGCGCTTCTACCTGATACGTCATTCTTTAACTTCTTCGTCTTCTCTCACTTTCGCACGTGTTCCTTTAGTTTTTGCGTCTGGTTTATCGTCAGTCAGTAACGTGAAATTTTTTGCTGGTAAAAATGAGTGGTGTGAAACGAAAACGAAACTTTTTAAATGTTAAACAAAAATTAGAAATCCTTCAAAAACTTGATAAGGGAGAATCAGCTAGTACTGATGCAGAAGCTGTACTAAATGAGGGAAATACAATTTCTCATTCTGCTGCTCTACAATCTGTGGAAACTTTGTTAGATTATATGGGACAAAGAGGATTTGATTACGGTGGCATTACTGCTGTTCGTAAAAGATGTGTCGATATACGACAAGAGATGAACAAACAGCGGAAGCAAAGACGCATAACAGATTTTTTAAAGCAGCAAATGTTAAAAGGAAAATTCCTAGTTTGATGTTATACAGCATGCAAATGTAAGTAATTTTTATATTTTTCTACTGATGTTGATTTTTTTTTTAACAAAAAGGAGTTTTCGGATTATTCGTGTTTTTCGATTGTCCGTGCGATCCCTCCCGGTGATTAACCCGGATAATCGGGAGTGCACTGTAATAGCAAATTTGCAACTGGAAACTATTTAACATTTTATGAATTTCGGGTTCATTATTGTAAACTGTACTAAGTGTGTGTAAAGTTAATTATGTGAAATAGTATCAACTCTAATCCATCGAACAATAGACTTTCAAAATGTAATAATTACTTTTGGAATTATTGCAATGTTTCATCAAAATAGCCTAATTTAAAATTTGTATTTTGGGTTTCCATTGCGTAACCTCCTTCATTAAAGATACCTATTCTACGAATTAGATTAATAAATATACCTACATTTAAAAATATTAATTGGTATTTTTCCTTCTATGTCTCTTTGATACACTGTTTTATTTAATTATTTAATTTATTAACTAAGAAATTAGTTAATTTTATTGCAGTTTGTGTAGATATAACATGATTTGAAAGATTATCCTACTCGGTTGTTTTAAGATAAAGTGCTTTTCGCTGACTTCTTTACTGCTGCCAACAATATGAAGCGAATTCTTTACTAACAGATTTACATAGTTGTTGCCACATCTTCTAAACTAACAAATTTGTAATGGTTTCTTTTCCTTTTGCATTTGAATCTTCCTGATTTTTAAATGTCTTTTTCTGGAGTACATTATACTGGAGTACCAGGAAGGTGTACAAACAGCAATTTTCGTTCGCGTGCAAATTCTGCGAGAAAAGTTTTTCTCATCCATCTACAGTTGCCTCGTATTCAAAACTAATAAAATTTGTAACGATTATTATTATTTTGTATTTGAGTTTCAGTGATTTTTAAATGTCAAATTTTTCTGAAGAGCACTGCATTGAAGTACCAGCGAAAAATATTTTACAAATGAAAAGATTTCCTCACACGAGACACAAGACAGATGCAACAAAATGATCATACCATGCGAAATCCGATAATATAAACTTTTATATTAATGGTTACCGGAACTCTCAAACATACTTTTAAATCTAATATTTTGATGCAGAACCGGGAAAATACTTTACCTCTCTTCAAGCAGTTTGGAGAAAATAGAGTCTACGAGTTCGTTCCCTCGTTCATTCATCCGTTCATTACCGTTCTATTTATTACCTTTATTATTACTCGCTGTGTCCATTGTACAATGCCTAGTTTGGTTTAGTTATAATAACGTCCCGTTTTGTAGCAAAACGAGGGTTATTTCTGGACGAACTCGTGATTTTGAACCACGGTCATATGATGAGGACGACACCTGAGCTGGTACCCCTCCTCTCCAAACTACTGCACCACACCAGCGGGAGCACTGTACAAGGAGTAACTACTTAAGATAGCGAAAAAAATCTGTAAACTGATTAGAGAAGGGATGGATTAGTTGAGCAGCGAGAAAGAAATCCTAATCGGTTAGTGTTATAACAGTTATACCAGCCAGTCGGCAAAGGAAAAGATTTGGATGGTACAACATCTGTACCGCCAGCAAGGAAAAGGATAAATACTTGTTTTTAACGTAGGGCAAGGTTCCTCCCATTGGGGTCTCAGGAAGGAATTTGATTCACACGCTGAAACGCCACAAAACTTGGTATGAGAGATCCTCTATATCTCGGTAACTACATATGTTAAAAACATAACTGTCTTATTTTAGAGATAAAGGGTAACAACATAAGTTACAAAAATCAAAAATTGAACATCTGAATTGTAGTTCAACGACTACTGAGTCGCAAAGTTGGGCAAAAATATGCATGAATTGGTGACGCGATCCTTTATATCTCTGTAATTACATATGTTAAAAACATCTAACTAATATCTTATTTTAGAGATAAAGCGTAACAACAGAAGTCACAAAAAAAACTTACTTGAATTTAAAAACTTAGGAGAAACAAAAGAGTCACGCGAGTAAAGTAGTCCTACGCCTTTAACATCAGCGGCTGTTTGAAAAGACAGCCTCCCGTCATTTCTTTCTTTTCTGAAGACCACGAGGTACCAGAAAAGTGTACAAACGATATTCTTCATTCAAGTACATGCAATTTATCCTACAAGAGTTTTTCTCACTTAAGATGTGAGACGACTGGTGTATCAAAATGATATCTCATGGCTTGATATCTGATTTTATAGACTTTTAAATATAAATTTTTATGAAAAAAACACTGAACTGACGTACTAGAAATATGTACAAACTATAATTGTCGTTCGCGTGCAAGCAATTAATTCCGCGAAAGTTTGTCTCACTAACTTGAAATCAGTGGCGTCGGTAGGATGTCAAAAGTGGATGTGGTCAAAACCTCTATAGACACATAAAAGTACCCAGAAGTATAGGGGATGGACAACAAAATTTAAAAATTTAGTTACAAAATTAGTTAGCTTTCCCGTACATTATTGCTTTTTTTATAATTCCTAGTTTGAGGCAGATAAAATCAAATAAAAATTTAATTTTTTTTCCACAGGGGGGCGATTGCTCCTCCTGCCCGAGTCGCCACCAATGCTTACAATTGTTGCCACATCTGCAAACCCCCTTTTTGCATTAAAATCTTACTGCCTTTTAAGCGCACGTTTTTGTGATTGACACTGTACTGCAACTAAAAGCGTGTGGGAACAGTGGCATAGAGAAGAGTCGGGGATACAGAAGGTCCATAGATGCCCGTTGGGTGAGCCGGTGGACGTGGGTCAAGGTCATAGATGCCCGAGGTGCCAGTCTTGGCAATGATGGAAAATTAGTGCCTTTATTTTACTTTTTAATGTCAACTTTGATGAGGAGGTAAAGATATAATAAAATATCCAGGAGGCTACTTACACTTGCTGTGTCACTGCATATGTGCATAGTTTCGGTTTGCGTATATTCCTGGCGACCGACGTGCTCACGCTATGCGTTATCTGATATTATAAACTTTTAACACGTCACTGATGAATAAGGTGCACAAGCGATATTCTTCGGTTACATGAATACGGCTAACACTAGGAAACTGTTTCTCGCCTGATATGCAAGACGAACACTTGTGCAGCGATGTGGCCATGCCATATATCTCATATTATAAATTTTTAACATTATACTGGAGTAGTTAGTGGAATAGGGTGCTTAAACGATATTGTTTGGTCGCGTACATACAACTAACGCTAAGAGAGATTTTCTCACCTGATATGCAAGACGAACACTGGTGCAGCGATGTGGCCATGCCATATATCTCATATTATAAATTTTTAACATTATACTGGAGTAGTAAGTGGAATAGGGTGCTTAAACGATATTGTTTGGTCGCGTGCATACAACTAACGCTAAGAGAGATTTTCTCACCTGAGATGCAAGACGAACACTGGTGCAGCGATGTGGCCATGCCATATATCTCATATTATAAATTTTTAACATTATACTGGAGTAGTAAGTGAAATAGGGTGCTTAAACGATATTGTTTGGTCGCGTGCATACAACTAACGCTAAGAGAGATTTTCTCACCTGAGATGCAAGACGAACACTGGTGCAGCGATGTGGCCATGCCATATATCTCATATTATAAATTTTTAACATTATACTGGAGTAGTAAGTGGAATAGGGTGCTTAAACGATATTGTTTGGTCGCGTACATACAACTAACACTAAGAGAGATTTTCTCACCTGAGATGCAAGACGAATATTGGTGTAGCGACGTGGTCATGCCATGCGACGTGGACGTGGCGTAGTCGCATGCCGGCCTCTCTTCGCCGCTGCTGTGCCGGTCGTCGGGGCTGTCGCGTGGCGAGGACTCATCGTAGCGACAAGGTCTGGGGGGCATCTCCCCCCTCGGAAAGTGCTGCAGCGACGCGTACAGCTCCCCCTCGAATTCCGGCGATCCTCGCGCGTAGCTGCCGGAATAAGACTGGTGGGCCAGCGATGTCATAACCTTTCTTTTATAATACGGGGGCCCCCGCGCGAAATTATGAAAATGGCGCTTTTCGGACCCTTGAGGGTCCTTTCAAAGCAAGCTGACTCTCTCTCGCCCAACAAACAGAATAGGGTAGAAGCCTCCGGCGAAGAAGCTGCCGTTGACAGCAATTGCTGCTGGCCGGAGGAGCGGGCGCACATTTCTCATTTTATACTTGAAAAGAAGACGTGTCACCGTCAGATGGCCAATCGCCGGAGCGAAGTGGAGGAGCGCGCTCATTGGACGGGAGGCGGGGCCGGAGGATGCAGCGGGTGATGCCGGCGAAGGCGGGGTCACGGTGGAGTGGGCGAGGCGATCGATGCGGATCGATTTTTTGAAGGGAGCGAAATGTTTTGGTAATTCCTGATCGGAAGAGGTGGATGGTCGTAAAAAAAAAAAATTGGAAATAATTCGTAGTGTGGGGAGAAAAGTGAATTAAAAAGAATTGATCGTGACCTTCAGAGAGGTAATGAGTTTTTAAAGAAAGGAGAAGTTGGAAATCACAGTCGATGACAAGTGAATTTGACAATATGCAAAAAGTGAAAAGCGGCTGCATTACCTGTGAATGACGTAATTCAAGTCTCTTCGCGTCTTAGAGTTAAATATAAATATGCATGATGATAAAAAAAACTTGCGTTATAAATATAGAATTTCGTTATGCAGTGGTTTAGTTAATATCTATATTTAAGACATTGATAAGAGTTTTGTGCAGTGGTTATAAGTGTTTCAGTCCAAATTCTATTAACACTTTGAGTACATTTGACGAGTGAGACACGTCATCTGCTTACTTGGGCGAAGTTACGGTGGACGAGTCTGACTCGTCATTTGAATTTAAGAAGAATTATTGGCGCAAGTGGTCCTGCCAAATTATAATATCCCTGGGCGTCCTACAAGTAGCGATGCGCCACATCGTGTGTAAGCGTAAAATTGGGCACATTTTCCGGAGAACATTCCGGCAACAGAATTAAAGAAACACCCTACAAAACGGTGTCGCGTATGTTATAAACATAAAATAAGAAAAGAAACCACTTGGCAATGCAAACTATGCCAGGTACCTTTGCATTTACCGACATGTTTTGAAAAATACCACACGGTACAAAATTATTAGACTTTAAGTTGGTTCTTGTTCTATATAAATATTTATATTTTGTTTCATTTATATATTTATTTATATTTTGTAACTAAAATGCTGTTTCAAAAATATATTTATATCACCAATATAAATATATTCCAAATAAAATGTATTATTTTTACGTATTAATCCATATAGAGACAAATTAAATCCGTCCCATGGGCATAAAAATCTTCAAATAATTCAGTACTCAAAGGGTTAAAATATGTCACTAAATTTTAATTATACTAAAGTCATTTTCAAGAATATTTAACACTGCGCACATTTCATCGTATTGTCATCGTGTGAATTGTCTTTGACCTCAGAAACATTTTAAGAATGGGTAATATTTATCCATTTTTTCGCGATTCATTCATTCCAATGTTTAACGACGATTCTAACCTTTCACAATTTTATTCAATTCATTTCAAGTCAGGATATCAGAATAAAAAGAGAGCATGCAACTTACTATAGTACTTATTTAAAAACTTAATGGCAGATTTATGAAGGGGACTTGGCACCCTAAGAATTCCGAAAAATCAATGAAAATATCGATTATTAAATTTTGAGTGGAAAATGATCCTCGAACCTTTGACTTAATAATCTGGAAGTTTCAAAACAATCAGGCAAATATTTTGTGAGATATGAAGTTATTTTGTCTAACATTTCATCACGTGCCACGCCCACTTCAAATGTTTAAATCATGCATATTTCATGTGTAAGTTGCAAAGCCACCTAATTTTTTCCATAAAAGCAAAGCAAGTTAGTTGTTTCAAACAGTAGCCGTTTAATCTTTGTTTGTTTACTGTTTTACTGCTTTCGCTTCTTTATTATTTATGAAGCTTATCGTCATCATCATCATCATCACTGCTTTCGCTTCTCATTTTGTTTGAATTTCTCACTGTCAATAAAATTTCAATAAAGTGGTTTCAAATTTTTTCTCTGTTATAATGGATATTTGATAAATAGTACTGCAGATCATTTATTAAAAATTTTGACTAAAAAATTTGAAAAAAGTCAAATTTTTCGCATTTTAAAAATTTTTTTCTAATTATCCCTATAAATGAAAATACTAATTAATAATTATAGTAATAATAAATATTAGCAAAATTCATAACTTAGGACTCGCAAATGTCAGGTTATTGCTCTGAAAAAAACTAGCTTGATATAAGTTATTTTTATTACAATTTTATTGTTTTTAAAACTTTAAAGCTGTTTTTCTCAGTTTGCTTTTTTCCAAAATTGTGTCTGCTACAAAATGAAAAAAGTCGATCTCTTTTTATTGTAATTACTTGAAATTTTTTCTGTTCACTCACAAGTGCATGCTTAATAGAATTAGGGATGGATTTGTAAAAATTTTGATTAGAAATTTTTTTAAAAATGTACAAAGTGAAAAATTCTGATATTTTCCAAAAATTTTCACAAAATTTTAAACAATTTTTTTTTCTTTGAAACTAATCTAGATATCAAAAATCCGATCCCTGTTTCTGTTAAGTACATTGAGAGGTCCCTTTAAAAAAAATTTGGAGAAAAAATATTAAAAATTGTATGAGAAGAAGCATTTCAAAAAAGGGTTAATTTTTTTTAAAAATTTAAAATTTTTAAATTTGTAATTTTTCAAAATGAAAAATATTTTAGAAATTTCAGTTTCTGCACAGTTTACATCTATCTACTACAAAATTGAATAAGTTTGATCAAAATCGTAGAAAAAAAATTTTGGGGTGCCAAGTCCCCTGAAATGAAATATCTTTTTTCAAAAAATTAATAGCTCCAATTCCGGAGCACTAGATAATGAAAGTGTCTATTTTAGTAAAATTATCAAATAAAAAAAAGAGTTTTTGTGTGTGTGTGTGTGTGAATAAAAGGATGCGACTTCACAATTCAAAAAATCACTCTTCTTTCCAATTCTGTGTTTCATTAGAAGAAATATGACATTCTTCCTTATTTTTTCATTTTCTTGAACCAAGATCTGTGAACTTGTGAGAATTTCTCTAATTGTGACGAGCAAGAGTTTTTCGTGTGGCCGTGAAATTTACAGAAACAAATGTTTCGCAATTGATTTGCTATTAGATTCCTCACCGATCTGTTATTGTCAGAGTATTCAGTAATGGAAATAAATAAGTGTTACAAAATTGAAATAGAAAAAAATATATTACTCAACTGTTTATTTTTACTACACCGCTAACTGATCAGAGTAATAAAAAGTGGAAAGCAATTTTAAAACCACATCCGAGTTTTTTTAATGAAATATAAGAAGGATATATGTAAAAATAACTGAAATAGTGATGGATTTATTACTATAGTCAGCATATTTTTGTTTGGTATATTGCAACAAAAATCGTTCTATGGGTGTATGGTGTAAACAGTCCAACACACAGGATAATGGAGAATGAAGGTTTATTTACAAATGTGCAGGAAAAATACGTAGCACGGGTAACAGGAAACAATAGATCTTGCACAGATTAGCAACGTAAACAGACAATAATTCACAGGTAATAACAGTTCAGCAATTTGATATTTAGCAACACAAGCAGTCAGCAAATAACTAATACCGACAATGACAGCACTTTCAACAGCGCTCAGCTCACCAGCTTTCTAGCTGGCTCTGCAGACGAAACTCAAAGGCGTTCCAGTCGAACAATACTCCCTCTCTGATCCAAATGCGGTCCTTATTAATTCTCAGCCTTATTATTAGATTTAGTTAATTATTTATATTACAATAAAAGATGAAGAAAAGATGTGCAATTCATCTCTTGTAAAAATTCCTATTTTTATTTCATTCCTGGGATTTCATATTAGTATTGCTGCCTGACGTTGCTACCATTTGTTCGAGGCTGTCGAACACGTCACACTGGGTTTAAAACGTTTCCTGATGCAGGAAATGTTTTCGCCAGCCTGAAATTTTAATATAAATAAAAAATGAAAGATAATTATAGGTAAATAAAAATTAATTAAAAATGTTACTATTAATTTTTTCCGTAAATAAATACGAAAGTAACATCCATACATGAATATATATTTTGACCTTATAGTTACACATCTTTGTATTAGGGGAAACAGCGTTTGAATAAATCTTTATAAATGAGAATGGAAATCAAAATCATTCAAAGAAAGCAAAAACTAAGATAAAAACTCAAAGATAATCGAATTAAACAAACAAAGAATCCATTCTAGTCCATTTTATCAAGGGCTAACGACTATATTCGAAATGGATTCAAAAGATTTGATAAACATTGTAAATGAGAGTAAGGAATGCAACAAAAATAACCGAAAACATTTATTTCGAAGTTTTATTTGTAACTAAAAGTAGTATAAAATTACTTATTGCCTAGTTAAAGTTTCTTTGTCAAAATTTACCAACATCTAGTCAAAAATCTTATTATTTTTCTTGACTGATAATTGAATTATTCTTAAAGTTAATTGGAAAAGACAAAATTTAAATTATGCCGAAAGGCATCGCAGCGCAGTGTAAGACAAGTTACAGCAGTGTTTCCCAACGTTGGGCAGACGTCCCCCGGGGGGGGGGCAATTTGAATGTTAAAGGGGGATTGCAGATGAAGAAGAACTCTCAAAATGATGAGTCAGTTAAAACTTTATTTAATATAAAAAGAGTGATGACATGTCTTTGTAATAAAACAGAACTCAAGGTATCCAAATTCAACCAAATTTGAACGAAATCTATGGTTACCGTTTCCAATTTTATATTTAGGTGAATATGGATTTAGTGCCATAAGCGATTTGCTGCTAACAAAAAGAGAAAGAAATTGGCTGGATATCGTACAAAGGGGAGATTTCAGATTGCAGTTAACTAAATTGGAACCTAACGTAAAATATCTTTGAAACAAGAATCAAGCGCAAGGATCTCACTAAATATGAATAATGAGTAATTACTAATAATTAAAATAATACAGAAAATTCTTTCATAAAATATATTTTGTACTTGAATTTCAGGTCTCCACTGTGTTTCACAACAATTTCCTAGTGGTCTCTTCCTAAAAACCTATCATTTAAGTTTCATCTGTGAGCAATTCAATTTTTGAATATTATCTATTTGTTGCATAGGGGGCATAGGAATTTTAGAAAGTTTTAGGTGGGGCTTGGCACAAGAAAGGTTGTGAAACACTGGGTTACAGAAAATTCCCACGGCTACAAAGCACGAGCCGCCACCTATTGGGATCCAAAATCTACCGAGGAAGAACACTGTAAATCCCATTTTTCTGCTGTTCCACTCTCAAGAAAAGAAAGCTTACCATACAGAGAAGTATCTTGTCACAAATGTTTCAAGGCAGATGTTCTGAAACTACTGATATTGACACTAAATGGAGTCGCGTAAGATAATTTTGCAGTTTTGACAGCTTTTGCAACATGATTCGCATGATTGAAAGACTGTAAATCCCATTTCTCTGCTGCTCTACTCTCACGAAAAGAAAGCTTACCATACAGAGAAGTATCTTGTCACAAATGTTTCAAGGCAGATGTTCTGAAACTACTGATATTGACACTAAATGGAGTCGCGTAAGATAATTTTGCAGTCTTGACAGCTTTTGCAACATGACTCGGTTAAGGCAGTTAATAACTATTATGCAATAAAATTTATTAAATTAACTAGTTCAATCACTGTTATTTTTTCATTTATCATTAATCATCTCTGCATTTTATGTCTTATCTACTATCTTAATGTTTACTTGGGATCTTGATTAAAGTTTTCGATCAAAGTTGGGGCTATGAACCTGTTTTTGTACCTACAGGGGTCGTGAATGGAATTTTAGAAGAATTGCTTAAATCTGGAAACGCCTGTTGGAACGGGGGGGAATGCCAAATAAAAAAATGTTGCCAATTCGGAATTTTATACTATGAATGAAAATGAAAATTCTTCTATTTATATATAAAAAAGAAATTCATCTTAAAATAGTTGTGAGGGAAATTTCATTTAAGTGGTAAGGTCAAAATGCTTTATTTAACGATTTATGTTAAAAAAATGTTAAAATACTTGAGAGGAAACGGAGCTGTCGAAATTTCAAGTTCTTACTATCCCTTGATATGAAACAACTAATTTTAAGAACACGCCGTCTTTTGGTAAACTTATAGAGATATCTTTTTATTCACCTTTGAAAATAAAGATAAATATGGTTTAAAAAATTGAATTCAAAGATCTTTTAGTTTTCCTTTTTTAAATTGCAATTAAAATAACTAAAATTAACTTACCAACAATTATATTTTCAATGAAGCTTTTGTTTTGTAAGACGTGACTTTGTTATTTCTCAGGACAAATGTGTCGGAGTAAAACAGGACTTACGTCAATTTCATAATTTATTTGTTTAAAATCTAATAAAATTAAATTTCCATAAATCAAATGAGGCTTCTTTCAAAATCAAGCAAACGCTTTAACCCTTTATTTACTGAATTTACCTACTAGCAACTTTTTAATTTTGTTTTTTAATCATTAGGTAATTTTTGTAAGTGGAATAACCCTGGGAATGAGGAAAACACTTTTTTAATTAATTAAAATTACTTAATTAATTTAATTAATAATTGAAAAATTTTACTTTCTGCCTTCAGCTGCCATTTACTGCTTGTTATTGAAACTCCATTCTCCGTGTTCTTGTGAATACTGTCAGGAAAAACGGCCACATTGCGAAGGTATGAACGTGATTAAAGCGGTACTTTAAAGTACCGTCAGTAGATAAAGGGTTAAATTTATACTATTCCTCTAGTCAAATTTTGTAATCCATACTTGAGCTAATTATATGAAAACTAAAACATTCACTAAAGATGGAAACATTATGCTTCCATTTGTCCTCCAATTGCTTACTTTGAATGCTTCTTGAGAATTTTATCATCCAATGAGCCACTACTGTTTTATGACATTACTAGCCGCCTTCGGCGGCCAGCTTGTTCTCCGGGAATATAATTTCAACTGAATCTCTTATGTATAAATTGATATTCATGCTTCTCTGAACAAAGTAATCTTAAATTTCAAATTTTGATAGACATTTAACCCATGTTCTTTCAGTAGACTTGCACCTGTTCTGTTCGTTGTCTGCATGAACGTTCCTAATGGAGTCCAGTAACTGTCTGTGTCACGTAGCATACAATTACCCATTGTCGCATCAACTTCACTCTCTTATTCCTCTTGCAAAATATGCATTTGATTTTAACTTTAAAATGTCGCGGCACATTTTATGTCCAGGAGCATGTTAGCTGGATGAAAATAATGCTGATTAAAATATATCATCAAATGATATCATTACTTTAGCCTTCAACAATGGAAGAGAAACACGCAAATAAATATTTGTTTCAACAATGAAAACAGTTTGAATTGCGTTGCAAAAATGAAAAGTATTGTTGTAAATTATGCTAAAAATATTTTTAAAATTTCATTAACATTAGAGAAAGAGATTGTACGTAAACTCCATTGATATAATTGAAAAGGTAACTTCTTGCGCTTTCAGATGGTGTAAAAATGATTTTTGTGCTGTAATATTTTCGTAAATTAATAAGAGAAAACGCCAAAATTTCGCTTAATTTTTAATTAATTAAAATTATAACTAATATTTTTAAAAAAGGGCTCCGAGGTGCACATTCCCACCCTCCAAAGTAAGTTTGAACCAAATTTCGTTGCTCTAAGTCGAGCGGTCATGGCCTGTAGAGCGCCAACACGAACCCACACGCATATTCTCCTTTATTATTAGAAGAGATGAGAAAAAAATAGCTGGAAAAACGTGTTGATGATTTATTTATATTTTATAATTTATTTTTTAAACCTATTAAAACTAAATTTTCCCAAATAGATCGAGGTTTCTTTCAAAATCGAGCAAACGCTTCAAACTTATATTGTTCTCATTGTGAAATCTTGGAATCTATATTTGAGCTAATTATTTACAACGGATGGTTCATTTAAAATTAAAATTTAATGATGGAAACAATATGCCCTGATTTGTCGGCCAGTTGCTAAATTTTAGTGCCTTCTGACAATTTGCTGATCCACTTAACACTACAGAGTCATTTGCATATGGAAAACTACATTCAATCTCAAAATTTATTTTTGGTCTGGTTTGGTGGAGTTTACTGGCACAAAAAAAACCATTTTTGATTATGCTGCGCCAAACATATGGTCTTGGATAAAATCTTGGTATTGGAGTTCAGTTAATGGAGTCTGTCATATGTTATGACGCGTCAATTTGTAAAGTCTACAAAAAAAAAACTTGCAACATGGAGAAAATTACATTAAAAACATGGTAAAAAATCAGATCAAAAAGTAAAAACCAATCATTTTTAAAAAAGTAAAAAGTTGTGGATGAGGATCTTTGTAAAGGATGTCCTTAAGGGTGATACAGGATGAGTGGAAACAGCGGATGCGTTGATGATTAAATTGTTGACATTCAATAAGAATGTGGAGAACAGTCATTTGGCATTGGCATGCTGTACAGAGAGGTGCGGGTTCCCCCAATAACAGATGCCTATGCGTGAATCGAGTGTGTCCGATTCTTAATCTGGTGAGAACCGTGCCAAGCTTTCTGGTAGGTAAACTGGGCCAACAATCGATTAGACGTTTAATTGAATGAAGTTTATTTGCGTCTTTATGATCCCATTGAGCTTGCCATTTTGAGTGGAGGATAGATTTAATATATTTTTTCACACCGTTGACAGGGACAGGAGAGTTTAAACTGTTGGTGGCAGACCTTGCAAGATTGCCAGTTAGTTCATTGCCAGATATACCGACGTGAGTGGGAATCCAGCAGAAGAGAATAGTGAAACCTTTAGTAGTAAGACGATCGTGCAATTCAAGAATGTTGAATGTCAATGGGTGGCTGAACCGATTAAGTGAAGTCATGGATTCTAGGGCACTTAATGAATCTGAATAAATGATGTAATTATCAGGTGGACCACTAGAAATTTGAGATAACGCATGCAGAATGGTGGTGATTTCTGCAGTAAAAATAGAGCAAAATTTAAAATCTATTATTAAAAATCTGATAAGGCACAACTTCCCCAAATAGAACAAGGCTACTTTCAACAGCAAACAAACGATCCAACCTTGGAATCTGTATTTGAGCTAATTATTTGCAACGAACGGTTCGTTTAAAACTAAAACGTTCACCACTTTCAAAGGTGGAAACAATATGCTTCGATCTGTCGTTTAATTGCTCGGCTTTAGTGCACACTGACAGTTTGCTGATCCAATGAACCACTACAGAATCATTTACATATGGGAAACTCCACCAACTTTTATATTGGAGGACTGTCACACCACCCGTTTCGACCAATTAACGCATGCAAATCGGTCGGTGTTCTATAGAGTTCTGGATGGTAAATTCTGAGGGGATCGTTAGCGGCTTAAGCGGACGAGGCACGCGCCCAAAACTCTCGGGACACGTGCCCCTTCAAATGCAAGGCAGGGGGCCCTCGAAGGCCTGAAAAGAGCTCTTGGGGAACAACGAGGAGGGGAAGGTAGGGGTGCAGTTTGTGTTCTGATTCACGGTTGGAGTGTGGAGCAACAGTTATCGTTTTCTTGCGGAGTAGGCTGATTTTCTGACAAATCTGCAGGTGGTTGGTATTGTTCTTTTGAATATTGTTTGAAACGCTTTGGTTTCGGTGAGGAAGATTGGGGTGGTACATTTACATGTAATTGTTGCTCAGAGAGAAACAAGAAAAATGTGTTAATTCATGTTTTTAATTTTAGTTATATCTTTGGTATAAATTTAATATAAAGCCCAAAGACTTTTTGCCGTTTTTTCAACGATTTAGCCATTTATTATCATACATGAATAAAACTATCTTATATTTAATATTGCAATATAAAATTTAAGCATTCGTGCATATTATAATTTAATAGAAAAATCACGTGGAGTTCATAAACATCTGAAGGCTTCCATGGACATTTTATTGAATTAATACAAAACCTCCCCAAACCAGGTATAATCTAATTCGTAAAAAAATCAGTTTAGGGAATGATGTGGATGCCTTTTTCCGATGGTCATTTGGTCAAAACTGTGGCGAAAATTCCGCTGCATTATCGTACAATGTTAAGGAAAATTGTCACGCCATTTTTTATGATTATTCTCAATGCATAATCCGTATCTTAATAGAAAAAGAGTCTAGAGCCATTTTCCTTGTTTGGATTTATAGGTGATTTCGAGACTTTTTTTCCTAATGATTATGCGGCTGCATTATTATAATGGCTACAAAAAAACCTCATTAATAGAAAATTCCATTTACTGAGAACATTGTCTCTTTTTAACTAGATTGATCTCATTGTTTCGAAGTGACAGATGTCAAGATTTTAAAATTGATAAAGTTCAATATTGGATCTTTTTTTGTTTGGAATTTGTGATAAAATGAATAGGTATTTAAAAAGAAGATAGGTTTCATTTTTTCAATAAAGGGGTTTAATATAAACGTTTATGAGAATATATTATGCTGCTTAATTTGAAAATCAACAAACTAAACTAGGATTCTTCATATAGTTTAGTATGCAAGATCTTTACTCATTGCGTAGAGGGATTTACTCTGCTGTTGTACTGTATAGCCATATGTGTGATAGATAGACTAACTGCGGAAACAAGACTCGATGGGCGGTCAAAACGAAGACAGATCTTATCCTCTAATGTCTCGAAAACGGAGATGGGAGGTGAACATTTTCCTTCTTCTTCAAATCAGCTGCTTTTGGAAGACAGATCTTATCCTCTAATGTCTCGTAAGCGGAGATGAGAGGTGAACATTTTCCTTCTTCTTCAAATCAGCTGCTTTTGGAGGACAGATCTTATCCTCTAATGTCTTGTAAACGAAGGTGAGAGGTGAACATTTTCCTTCTTCTTCTTCAAATCAGCTGCTTTCGGATAATCTAAATAATCTTTAAATTGCTTATAATATTACTTAAGGTTTTTTTATTACTAATACTTAGAAATGACACAAAATCAGGTTTTATTAAGATTTCCGCATACCTTTTTGAGATAGAGTTCATGGTTTAAGAAACCAAGCAATATATTCATTCATCTGGTTTTTATGAGTTACTCACCGGCTGCATTTGAATTTCCATATGAAAACTTCTCTTATCACTTTGTTCTGCAGGGATATATTTTATTCTATAATATTTTCTATTATATTTTTTCTCTACTGTAGTAAAAAATATCTCAATTTCTTTTTAGACGGCATTTTACCGCAATATGTTTTTAATCACTTCAATCTGCAACACGTGCCTGAATTACTGTAATTCCTTCTCCGCAAACCGCCGGTGGGTATATTTTGCAACTAATCCTTGTTATTTAAGGACACCTCTTCCGAGTTCGCACCGTTAAAAAACGCGGCACGCGCCAATCGCGGCTACCGTGTTTCTGACAGATCACGTGCGCTATTTAACGCTTCTCAGGAGAGATTAGGAATCGCCCAGACTTTATGTTTCTGTCGATTCACTTTTTGCACGAAGTATCTCGTTTTTGGAACATCGTCGCTTAACGAACTGCACCACCTATCTCAATTTTTTTTTTTTTTTTTGAAATTTCAAAGTGGAAAAAAAATGAATTTTTCGCAACCAGTAACGAATATGTGAACACGTGATATGAATTTCTTTTTCACGTCTGGTAGGAGCAGGTGGTCTCATGTTTATATTAGTTGTTAAAAAAATTCAGAAATATTCGTTATTGGTTGCGAAAAATTGAGTAAATTCTTCCTTTCTGAAATTTCAAAAAAATTGAGATATGTGGTGTTGCTTGTTAAACGGCGATATTTTACGATATTCGGAATGTCTGAACTCTAAATATGCTAACCTTTCAAATTGGTGGATTCAAATATTTGTAATGTAATTTTCGTTTTAAATTAAATTTCAAATTTTATTATAATATTGCAAAGATTTTTACTTTATATCGTCGCTTAAAAAGCAACACAAGCTATTTCAATTTTATGAAATTTCAAAGAGGAAGAAAATATTCATTTTTTCACATCTAGTAGGAGCATGCGGTCTCATGTTTATATTAGATGGTTTAAAAAAATCAGAAATATTCGTTATTGGTTCGAAAATTAATATTAATAATTTTAAATATCCTTTTTACCAAAAATTTAAAAAAAAGGAAAGATATGCATGAATATAAAAAAGGAAGAGTGAATAATGTCAGACATGAATGCGATAAATTACTCCTGAAAAAAAGAACTAAAAGATTTATTTATATTGGTACATAAAAAAAACAATCATTGGCATTAGCTTATATATATTTAAACTACAGATTATCAGCCCACCCTTTTTTTTAAAAAAATAATGTTGATCAACATTCGCGAGAATAATGTAAGAATAACACATATTGAATTAACTTGGGAACTCAAAAGTCCGAGAAATTTTTTTATAGTCCTGAAGTTTCCTTTTTTTCATCAAAAAGGGGTAAGAATTGGATCCAATAATTGGGTTATATTGTCCGCTAAGAAATACGCAAAAAATATACATAGTGATAAAGGAAAAGATCTTATCTGTTGAAAAATCTGCACAGTCCCTGCGAGCTCCGAATGGGTCGGATTCCTCCTTTGTCAATTCATCTCCTCTGGCTTGGACACATCTCTTACTGTTCACTCTTATCCATCACACAAGCCCGCTCATATTTTATGAGTATGTAATTAATCCATACGGGGAACACTACACGAACCCTCATTTACACACTCATTTCGTGCAAAAATTGAGCCAAATGGCGATTCGAACAGTCTGAATAAATTTTTCTTCAAGTGAAGGGATCTCACCCCTCTTCACATCCTGGCCTTGCGTCACAGAAAAAACAACGCCTGATTGGTTACACTTGTTGCGCCAGGTGCTATTTCAAAGTGATACCCTCCCCCGCTCGTAATGAGGGAGAAAGTGACCCTTAATTCTGTCCTCCTGCATGTAGGCACTCGAAAATCTTGCACCAATGAAACGAAAACGGAAAAAAGAACATCTCTTATAGCACACAATACAACAGGTGCTTTAATCTACGTGATTTTTTAAATTTTAGAACAGCATAAAAATTGCTTTCTTCTGGTAAGTTTCTGCAATTATCACCAGAAAACATCAACTTTACAAAATTATAAACAACAGTAAAAATCAGTTTCGAACGCTCTCAGAGTACTTTTACTGATTCCGCTCTCCAACGTTTGGTTGTATAACACATCAGAACATAATTTTTAATCACACATGATAAATTCAATCCTTATGTGAATCGCTAACTGCAAAAAGGAAACAAATCCAAAAATTTCGAAATTAATTGTTTCGTTAATTGTTTTGCTGGAAAACTGTTAAGATGGATAGACACACCGTTTGCTGCAAAAAATAACTATCTTCTGCCAACTGTTTTGCTATGGGAAGGTCGAGTTTTCTCTAAGTTTCGTATAATTTGAATGAAAACTGTGAATGCTGTAAGCGAAAGACCTGGGAAAATTTGGGATTTTTTAAAGAAACCTTTATATCTTCCCGAATATTTGCGCTATGTTTACGAAAATGCTTGTAAATATTACGCACATCAAACATAACCATTTATGAAAGTTTCATCTTGTCATCAGCTTTCTGTGAAAAAGGATGAGTCAAAATCCCGTTCCGTCTTCATCATATTCTGATCGGCCCCTAATTGCCCTCGTGACCGAATCTTCACTGCAAATGTGTATGCTCGATTGTATGCCACACGATTTTCCAGAACTGATTTCGAATCCTAGTTTTCGTATTAATTGCAAAATCGACCGCGGAAGTATTAATAAGAACCGATTAGTCACATATGGAGACAATGAAGGTGCCTCCGTGAGAGACGAATTATGTCTGTTGTCCCAGGAAACAATATTTTCTGCAAATTGATTTATAATATTGGATAAATCTTTCAAGAATTTGGTAAAGAGCAGATCTCAAGTTCTTTTTTTTTTTTGACGCAAGTTCTACTATTTACGGAACTACTAGTTAAAGAAAAGGAAGTCAAAAAGAGCATCATGGACGGGAAATCTTATTTAAATCTAGAAAATAAATTAAACTGGAAGCTTAAATCGCCACATTTTTTATGAGCATCGCCAAGTGGATACCATGTTCTCACTTGGCGACAAAAAATGTTTTTCAACGAAAAAAGCCTTATAGTCTGTATTAAATATCTAAAAAGACAAAAAATAAGGATTGAATATCTAAAAAGACGAAAATTAATAAAAGCAATTTAATTGGTATGCGCAAGTGCAGCATCATCCAGGGAAAAAATGCGAAGTACAAAATAAATATAAATACTAATAAAGGGAATTTTTATTTGTGGAAGAGTTAAAAATACGAAAATAATAGCAGACAACGATAAGAAGTAAGAATCCGGTGGATGACTTCATCAGAGGCCATTCATCCATGCAGATTCAAAACTAGAATAGGTTTTCTGTAGAGGAAAAAGACTTTAAGGTCTGGATTTAATATTAATTTCCTCTAAGGCCTGAACCCATTCCGGAATATATAGGAAAGAAAAACATTTATCCACAAAGAAGAAATGAAAAACAGTCTTTTAAACTAAGTATGAAAAGAATGGCTTAAAATCTTACCTCTTGTAAAAGGTTTGGAACAAGAGAAAGGACGCCGTTATACAAAGTAAACTTAGTAAATTATAAAAATGCATAAAAACAATGGAAAAATTTGAAAATATTAAAAACAAAATAAAAACCTTAAAAAAATTTATGAAAAATCTACAAAAAAATTATCAAGTTTTTAGTTAGTGTATCCCTCACTAGATGGAGATAGGTGCGCGTACCTATTTACTAAGTTTACTTTGTAACGGCGTCCTTTCTTTTGTTCCAAACCTTTTATAAGAGGCAAGATTATAAGCCCTTCTTTTCATACTGAGTTTAAAAGACTGTTTTTAATTTCTTCTTTGCGGATAAATGTTTTTCTTTCCAATATATTCCGGAATGGGTTCAGGCCTTAGAGGAAATTAATATTAAATTCAGACCTTAAAGTCTTTTTCCTCTACAGGAAGCCTATTCTAGTTTTGAATCTGCATAGATGAATGGTCTCTGATGAAGTCTTTCACCGGATTCTTACTTCTTATCGTTGTCTACTATTATTTTTGCATTTTTAACTCTTCCACAATTTAAAAAAAAAATTCCCTTTATTAGTATTTATATTTATCTGATAGTCTATACGTAGCTTAATTGGAATATCGGTTGCATCAAATATGGTTGCTTATAAGCAGATGTTTATTTTAGATGAAGTGATTTCTGATGTAGAAGCTAAAGAACTTTGAATAACATATGAATAAATAATCGAAGCTTTGCTTGATAATGCTATCTTGATACATATCCCGATAAATAATATTTAACTAAAAATTACACCATTTTTTAAGTTGTTCTTTTTTTGTTAGAAAACGGTATCACATGATACAACAATTCTATCAATTTAATGTAGATTCTGTATTTCTTGATTTGATTATTTCTAAATATATACTTAAAATATATTTTATAAGCCGATTACTGTGTTTATTGGGAATTAGTGATCATTTACGAATATCAGTTATAGCAAAAATAACTTCTCTCTGATAAATTGTCAATTACTGCTGAATATAATCAATTAGTTATTTCATTATATTTCAAAATAGCAGTCGAGATGAAATCTTGCTTAATATATTTTGAATCCTTTCTTATCAAGTGAATTTAATCCCATCACAATCCCATTATGCCCACAATATAATAATTGTTACGAAGCTGTAAAGTTGTTTCCCTGACATGCTAATCTTATGGAAAAAAAGAGAGTTTTACAGTGATTTTACTGGAAGCCAAGCTAATGAACCCCGATATAGGCGACCATTTTGGCGACTTTGAGAATAAAACGAAATTTCTTGAAAATTCAAGAATTGTGCTCCTATCTCTACTGGGAAAGGAAATTTAGAGAACCTTCGAGAGATTTCTATGCGGCATCACATTTTGTCCGAAAAAGGCATATAAAGCAAGCTACTCCATCGAAGGAATCAATCGTCTTTGGAGTTTTGATAACAGTGCAAATTGGTTATCTGAGCACTATTGAAAATGCTGATAGTTTAGAGACTTTGAGGGAAGAACGCATGCAACAAAATCCCTCCTCAGAAGTAACCTAAATCCCTTCGTCTTTAAAACATATTGTCTTTATTGCTGGGAGACGGTTAATAAGAAAGCTTACAAGAAGCAGCCACATCGCTACTCAAAAATATGCGAAGTGGAAACTGTCCAAAAATTTCAAGTATTTGGAGTATGTGCTCAAAGAAATGTCACGTGACAAGTGGAGGAAAACGGTTCTATGTCGGTTCAAATGTGACCTAAATATGGCCGATGCACAATATTGTAAAATCTATAATGCTAGGCTTTCAATCGTTGCTTCAAGTAAGCCAGACAAGCCATCTGAAAAATGTGGTTGAAAGATATGTTGACGAATCCAAGTAAGAGGCTTTCAATAAATTATGCAACTTCCCGGACAACAACGATGACTGCCAGTACCTGCTGCCGGACCTTATGGAGATGCTTTTACATTTCAATACCGGGATTGACAAATTCTATAGTGAAAAACTTCTGCGGGAGCTTTTATCAGGACGCTACGGCAATTCCGTTCTTATTTCAGCCAGCATGAACTATTTCGGGCTGTTTTCTTCTTTTAGGCCAGTTGCCTCAAAGATTTTAAAGGAAAATTGGTACGACGACCGAAAACAAAAACGCCGTTGGCGTAAAAAAAAGATGATTATAGGCGCAGCTATTCATATCCTCCAAGAAGAAATGAGGTCTCAAGTTTATGATTGCAACCTGCGAGGAGAGATGCTAATTCATCCGTTTTCTGGTTTAATGAAACCAGTTAAAAGTCCACCTTGTAAACAGAAGGTGCTGAGTGTTGCTCACTCTATCATTTCTTCGGTGCGTCCACGGTCAGCTGTGCAGGTTAGAATTGGAGTGTTTTCTCATAGGCGTTTCCGATCAAGACATCTAATTAACCTGCTGCATAATTTAGACTGGTCTATTTCCTACAGTGAGATCTGTAAGTATGAAACTTCCGTGACAATGAATACTTCAAGTGAAGTTCAGGACAATGGATTTGTTCAGTTTGTCATCGACAATGCAGATCATAACACTCGAACTATGGATGGCCCAATTTATGTTCTCGACGGTGTTTATCTTTTGCGCAGATTGCATTTGCCCAGTCCAGCAACGTATAGTGATGTGTGCAATGCCTATTCGGATTACGTCAACCGAAATAACGGAACAAATATCGTTGAAGTGTTCGACGGATATTTAAGTACGAAAGATGCAGTGCATATGTGACGAGATGTAGAGAAATAAGCTGCGAGGGTTGATGTAACTCCATCCAATGTCGTGACAATTGCAAAGGAGCAATTCTTGTAAAATGTTGACAATAAAACAAAAATTTTGAAATTCCTTAGAACAGAATTCAAGAAAGAAAAGTTCCCCGTTTTCCAGGCTCCTAGTGACGCGGATGCTTTTATTGTCGAAATGGCGAGAACAGAAGCGGAGTCGGGACGTTCAGCAG
>BGPR01008684.1:0-62116 GCA_013235015.1 Araneus ventricosus | reverse complement strand
ATCAGATTACTTTTGAATTCTTTGCTTTACCTCAAAAATAAATCAAATGAAAAAAAAAATTCAAAATGGCAACATTTTGACTTCAAAATCCGGTTAACTTTTGCTATATGCCAGTTGAAAACTGTTTAGGAGATTGGGAATACTTATTGACTTGTTAGGCAAAGCAAAATAGATATGATGTAATGTTATCTTTTTAGCCACAGAAGTGAATATGTAACTTCCCTCAAATGAAGATGCTGGGCATTAATTGTTTAATATTTAATGATTATTTTTATTGGCTAGTTTAAATACAATTTATTACGATTAGTTTAAATACAGTTCCTTTATCATTGATCAATCAGCTCAAAAATAATGTAGTCTGACTAAGAATAATTTATTTTTCTGTAATAAAAAGGATCTGAAGTCTTTTCTAAAAAATTATGTTGATTGAAGTTTTACAGTATTATTATTGATTTATTTTCCCTTTCTAAGTATTATTTTCAAATATTACTTAAATTTTTTATTTATTGTGATTCCAATTTTAGTTAGATCTGTGATATTTTTTAGTCTTGTTGAATGGACAAAGTGTTAAGTATTTTTCATTTATATACAATATTATTTATGAGCATTGCTTAGGCATTTGAAAAATATAAGAATCTCATTAGCATCAGCCAAAGTGAAGATGTCGAACTTTATGAATAAGTATTTTGAAAAAAGTTTGAACTATATGTGCACTGAGAAAATCACAATGAATATATATTTGCTAGATCTTATTTTTTTAATGTCTCTCTACTAAAGGTTTCATGTCTTAATCTGCATTTTTTACATAGATTTTATTTTGAGCTAAATAAAATTTCTTTGAGTTCTAACTTTTTATGTTGTAGAACACAAAACCTGTCTAATTATTTCTGTATTCCTTTTTGTATTCACATAATTTCTTTATTGTTTGTATGTATGTAATCAGAAAATTAAATAATGGGAAGAGGGGGTCTTTCTTCTTATCTTTAATTAATGGGCTTTTTTGAAATGAACTTATTCCATATGACCTTGGGAACATTTAAGTAAATTTAGCCTAAATTTTAATTGAAATTAGTTTTTATAAAGGAATAGTAGGAGCTGCTTTTTTTACCTTTCGATCAATTTCTTAAAAAAATATCTTTTACATTCTAGAAATTTAAATCTTTTTTCATGTTAGTTTGTTTTTGTTTGATATATCTCTTTAGAGATTTATAAATTTAATTGTTATTTTAATGAAGTTTTTGAAAGTAGAACTTATTATAATTAAATTCTAACTTTTGTTTACATTATTACTCTGCTTTGTTTTAAGCTTTCACGGACTGAAACCACCTATCTAAACAGTTTCCCAAGTGTTTTACTTTAATTTTCTTAATACTTTTTAATCGGAAATTTATTTCCACTTATATAGAATTTTTTTAATGTATATCCTACTATTTGTAATAAATTGCGGAATGGGAAATAATATTTAATACATTCTTATTACCTTTATTCTTATAAATTACAAATATAAGAAGGTGATCTGTGAATTGAGCATATTTAATGAAATTTATAATGCTATGTCAATTTGGCAAATATTGAATTCTCATAGCTAGTGTACTGTTGTTTTAGTGAAGTAACATATTATAAGCTGTTTTAGTGTCTGGTGACTTTTCTTATTCCGTATATTGTTTTGTTGATGACGTGTCTGGAACTGCACAGATTTTTTTTTTATTGTGTACTTCATTTGATCTGGACATAAATTCTGTTTGTTTTGTTAGTTTGATATTTTCGTCTCTGTATTCTAGGTTGTGATATTTATTCAAAATTTTGAGATGTGTTATTATTTTTGATTTAGTGTTATTGCACTATAGTAAATACTTGTATTTGCTTGGATTAAATGAAAACTGTGTTAAAATGTATTTTGTAATTATTTATGTATTTTATTACAGATTTTTAACTAGCTCTATTATTATATAAAGAAAGGCAAACTCTTAATTTTTTATTCCTCATCCATATATGAATTGCATTATTGTTATTTACATGACTTTTGCATATGCTAATTCAACATAATGTATCATATCCTATAAATTTTAATTTAGTCTCTGCCCTAAACAGTTGGGAGCATTGCTCTCAAATTGATGTTTATTTCCCAAATATTTTGCTGAAAGGGTATCGTGTTGCCAGAGTGGTATAAATGTAATACTAAAAGTGGAATTAAAATTAAGACAAAAAAATCTTGCATTGGTTTGTTAATTTTCTAAGAATGTGGTATTTACTTTAGATGATTGATTTTATATGAAAACATTCAACTAATTTAATAAAATAAATTTCTTCTCAATAGTTGAGTTAATTTTATAAAATCTCTCAAAGTAATGCAAACTTATTCTCTTTCACGATAGCTAATATGTTTCAGTCTTCAAGAAGATTACAAATCAGTAAACATATCATCATGGTTGTTGAATTGTCTTCTAGGTATAATTCAAATGGGAAATACGAAATGCATATTTTCTGTTTTTGTTACTGTCTCAAATATATTTTTAATACTTCATTAATAATACCACATTGCAGTCATCTCTTTGGCATTTAGATTGCTTATATAAATACTTAATTTGACTTTTCCCCAAAAACTCATTTTAAACTGTCCTGAAATATTCTAAATTGTCAGATTAAACCTCATGAAATAATTGGGAAATTCTGGCTGTTAATATTTCAAAACAAAGTTACCTTTTGTTGAAAAAAAATTTAGCCTTTCAATATCTACATACATTTGATATTTACACAATCAATTTAACCCATTCTAGTCATTTACTTAAAATGTATTTTCCTTAGCAACATAAAATAATTGCTTTACAGTTTAATTTTAAACTCCAACTGGAAAGAAATGTGAATTTGTTACCAGGAACTGTAATATTTAGCACTTTTATTGTGAATGTCATTATTTTGTAGCTTACAAATAAATAGATATTGGCTTTGTCATTCTTTTCTTTCTCTGATACTTTTTTACATTTACAAGTAAATAAATGAGAGGTAAATTTAGTGCTAAGTATTCCCATTTTGTTGCTAGATAATGGGGATCTTTCATAGTAGGTATTGTGCTTCTGATAGTTATATATTTTTTCCATGTATGAATGGCAAGTGGAGGAAAGTATGGTAAAGACAAGTAGTAATCAGATTCCCCTAAAACATAAAAAGAATATGTGCTAAAGGATAGGAAAGCAATATGGAGAATGTTTCTTGAACTATTGATGTAAATAAGTGTAATTCTTGGAAGTTTACTGTACTATACGTGTGTTTGCAAATAAGTTAATTAAGATAATCTATCTTTGCTGCTTCAATTTATGTTCAAAGGGAAGTTAAGGGGAATAGAATATTAAGAGGAAATTCTACATTGAGTCAGCTTGTTGTGTTAAAAATCTTACATGGGCACAGGACGAGAAACTGCAATTCAGTAATATGTGAAACTGGTACTTATCGGGCACTTCTCAAAAACCAAATCACATAACTGTGAGGAATGAAAAAGCAGTGGCATAGGGAGGGTATGTGATGCCTGTGTCATAGCATGATTTTTTTTTTTTTTTTACCTCTTTCGTCACTAGTAATTTAATGGGTATACAGGGTGTCCCAAAAATGTGGAGTAGATGTTTGTTTCCATTTGATTTATTCTGTTATTATTTTTTGATTCTGTTTGAAGATGGTGGCCATTTTAATGGTCTTCAGGTTTGGCACCATTAAAACATTTGAGTCATTTTGGTAATGGGCAGACATTTAATTGTAATTTTGTTATTACTGATAAAACATGCATGTAATTTTATTTTTGTATTTACTGATAAAAGCGGAGACTTGAGTAAATAATTCACACTGAAATAAAAATGGTTAAACCTTTAAAGAACAGATTTTAGATTTTTTTTTTCTTTTATGACATGAGATCTACTGTTCACAGAACTACTAGGTCTCAGAAGGAAAAAAAGTTTTTAATTATTTGCTGAAAACTGAAATCGATCATACAGCGTGTCCCAAAAAAGTGGAGCATGCGTTTATTCCCTTAATTATTGATCCTAGATGTATACTTCCAATTACAAAGTTTCATCAAATAAGATGAGAATCTGTATGAAAATACTTTGGCTTCTAAGGGGATTGATAATAAAAAGTTTAAAAAATTAAGTTTTTATACGACCCCCGTAGTGCAAAAATGCCAATTAGTAAAATGTTTCCCTTACATTCATCTGTTCACATACAAAGTTTCACGCTTCTATATGCATAACTTACAGAGAAATAAGAAGACAAATTTATTGCCTTAGATCATTTTTCTCCACCTTTGTCTGCTGTTTGATCCAGTCTTTCGATGTACTTTTCAGGGATAATATACATATTTCAATAAGCTATTAAAAAGACGGAATCAAGAATTAACTCTGCTATCTCTTAACTATATAGAATAGGGGGTCATAGGTAGTTTAGTATCAGTCACCGGTGACAGATTTCCATTCGCAATGGCTGCCGATGAGCAGAAGCACATGCGCGTTTTCTGGTTTCTTATTGTAGATTTTCTTGAATAAATCGGAAAACTCTTCAGTTGTCACACTACATGTGAATTAACAAATTAAAGAGCATAATATTCCCTACAAATACATGCTTTTATTTTTCTTCTAGTTTTAATATTTTCACAGATAATATCTCTAAAAAAAATTGGAGGTTTCCCGTAATTTACGACCACCGTAACTGCGTATTACCTATCTGGAAAAAATAAAAAATTTAAAATGCGCTCTCTTTAAAAAAAAAACGTAGTCGTAACATTATTAGTTTTTTTTAAATTAATTTTTGAAATGTGTCCAACAATTCTCGGTCACCATTATAAGAAAATTACCATTTTATCTTTTTTCGGTGAGTGACTTTTAACAACATAAAACGAATGCATAGTAACCAGGCTAGTATAACCCGTTGAGTCAACATGAAAGTATATCCAAAATCTGAAAACAGCCAATGGAAGAGAAATCTAATGAAAACAAATCAAGAGTGTGAGCCTGAAGGAGAAAAAGGGGGGGGGGACATTAGCGCCAAAACAGGAGCTTTTGAAAATCCAGTTCTGACAAAGTTCAAAGCCAGAAAGGATAGCTATTCACCTTCGCCCATTCCCAGATAGCACGTAAGTTTGCAGCAAGTTTGATTTTGACTTGTCATGGCAAAATTTGACCAAGTTCGATGTGACAAATAGCGCCACCTCCTTTGCAAATCAAACTTGCTGCAATTTTGCAAAACAAGCTTCCTGCAAAGATAGCACAATAAAGAGATAATTATCTTTGTCTCTGTTTTAAAAAACATCCGATTTTTAATAGCATCTCCTAGACCGTAATTCTTTTTTATTAATTCAATAAATCAATGATAATTTGTGAAAAAAATAACTTTTTTATAAAAAAAAATTTTGAAACATTTTCCATCTTTTTACTAAATATATTACTCTCACTTTAAAGAAAACTATATCGCCTTTTTCTTAATGTTGAAATTTTAACGTTTATAAACAAAATTAAATCTAAAAAACAGTCAGTGTTTGTTGAACAATAATAACTAGACATTTTGTCCCATTTTAAAGTAATTACTTTTGAACTCTAATTTCATAATTTATTCTACTAGCAACACGTAGTTATTAGCGAAAATCGCTCTCTCTTTGACTTCAAATCATATTCTCAACTCAAAAAATTAATGAAATCCAGAAAATAGTTAAAAATAAATCGTATACGAATCGAATCGAACGATGTATTAGCGAAATCTGTCTTCTCCTCTCAGAGTTCAACTGGCTCGATGGTTAGCGTCTCCGCTTCGGAACCGGGAGGTCGCGTGTTTTATCCCTGGTTGTGTTTCGTACTCTGTTTTTGCTATAATTTGCAATAAGTTTGCACGGCAAACTTGCTGCAAGTTCGTTTCATGGTGACTTCGGAGCTTTCGTTAACTTGCTGCAAGCTTGCACTCTTGTCATGACAAATTTGTGGCAAACTTGCACTTTTGTCATGACAAATTTGTGGCAAGCTTGCTGCAAACTAAAATTGCTATCTGGGTTATGTCACTTAGCTGTACTGCAATGAGCGAATTTTGGTGCTTTCCAAAACTATTTTGTTTGCAGCCCCATCATGTCTGTCTTTTTTTCTCGTTTTTATTTATTTATTTATTTTTCGTTGGAGGCCGCGGTGGCCTAGTGGTAAGGTCTCGGCTTTGGGGCCGGAGGGTTCCAGGTTCGAAACCCGATTCCACTGAAGATCCGCCGTGTATGGGGCCTGTTGCACGTTAAATCATACGTAGTGGCCAAACGTCCTCCCGCTGGTGTGGCGTGGAAGTTTGGAGAGGGGGTGCCAGCTCAGGTGTCGTCCTCGTCATCTGACCGAGGTTCAAAATTACGAGGTCCGCCCCAAAATAGCCCTCGTGTTGCTTCAAAACGGGACGTTAATATAACTAAACTAAACTATTTTTCGTTGATAATCAAACTTTGAAAGTGGAGAAATAAGCAAATAAAATCCAGGTAGCACATAGCATTGTCTAGTATCATAAAATTCCAAAAAGTAATATTGTCCAATATTTTCCCCAATATTGAAACAGTGTAAAACGTAAGACTTTTTCAATACTGTACAATGTTTTTTTCATAATATTGGATAATGTCATATAATACTGTATAATATTATACCATATTAAATAATATTGTACTATACTGAATAATATTATATAATATTGCATAATATAGCAATATCTATCTATACTTATAAAAGGCAATGTTTGTGTGTGTGTGTGTGCCTGCGTGCGATGTCTAGACGAATCTATCGCATTTACAACCTTGAAATTTGGCACACAGGTAGTCGTAATGGTGACTGAATGCACCTCGAAGCCGAAATTTTAAAATTTAACCTAGAAAATTTTTTATTTAATGTTTTGTGTTGTTTTGGTTGATTTTTCGCACTAATTTCTCAGTAGAATGGTTTCGAATAAGTGTACGACAGAAATAGATACACCATCGGAAAGAGCATGCGATTTCCGTTCTAATGAAGTAAGTTTTGAATTTCTAACGTAATTTACTGAATTTTGAAAAAAATTTTAAAAATAGTTGGTTAAGCCTAAAAATACTTGCTTGGAATTTCAATTTCTTATATCTGCCGTTCTAATTTTGTTATCAATTTGAAATTTGTTGAAGTAATAAACATAACGTTTCTCCGGGATTTAAGACAAGAATGGTTAAAATTGAACAGTTAGTTGAATTTTAATTATTTTTTTTCTGAAGTGTTAAAAAATTTTCCGCCTCAAAATTCTCTTTACGGTTCTTCAATCGGTTCTAATCAAGGTCGCGTGACGTATTTTCCCAACATGCATTTCGTCGAAATCACGTGACGCCAAACCCCCCCCCCCCGTGCTTCGCGTCGATAGATAATTCTTTTAATTTGTTTGTTTTTATACTGTTTGACAGTCGAGTATACGGCTGATATGAAAAAAAAAAAGAATTTGGAAGCCCTTCTAGGAGGGCGCCATTTTTGTTTGTCTTCACCGAATCAAATCGGCTATAGTTCTAGACCAATGATGGCAATTTTTCCTTCTTTTTTGATTACGGATTGAAAAGAACTTTGGAATGAATACGGGATAATAGCCTTTGTATCTGAAAATCCCAAAAAAACCTTTTTTAAAATCAAACGGCTGATATCTTTATTTAGAGAAGACTAGAAAAAATCAAATATGATTTCAAGCAGCTATTTACGTAATATGGCTTCAAAGTTTAAATCTGAAGTGAAAGATTTAATCTCTCTTTTTCTTTTCTTCGATTCATTTTGGATATATTTAAATACTATAGAAATTATGTTTGTCTGTATCTTCCGAGGCGTATTGTTCCATTTGAAATCGTTTAAGATTTTTTTTTCGGTTTTCATTCTTTAACATTTTACCTGGTTTATAGGAATCAATCTTTTAAATCCTGAAAAAAAAACTTTTTCGAAAATATCGGTTTATTTTATACTCTGTACTGACAAATTTCATTATCGTGAAGAAAAATATGCGGGAAAACCAATAATTTGTATCGTTTGTTTTGATTTTGATTTCAAAACTTTTTCGTGTCATTGTGGGCGGTTTTTTTTTTCCATTTTGTTGACGTCCTGATTCCACGGGCACGTGCGTTGAAGTAATAAATATAACGTTTCTCCATGAATAAACACAAGAATGGTTAAAATTGAACAGTTGGCTGAATTTTAATTAATTTTTTCTGAAGTGTTAAAAAATTTTCAAAATTCCCTTCACTATTCTTCGTAATCAAGGTCGCGTGACGTATTTCCCCAACATACATTTCGTCGAAACCACATGACGTCATAATCCCTTTGCTTCGCGTCTGATTCTTTCAGTTACAGAAGACTGGAAAAAATGAAACATGTCTTCAAAGAGTTATTTACATAATGTGGCTTCAAAGTTTAAACCTAAAGTGGAACCCAGATAGCAAAGAAGGTTGCGGAAAGGTTGCCATTTCACTTTCCATAGGCTGTCCGCGAAAGCATTTCCGCGCAAACCGTTTCGGAAACCATTGCCGCGAGGTTTACATAGGAAAGCTTTTTATGAACTACCTCACCGACAAGGTTTGCGCGACGAGTCCACGAAAGCATCTCTGCGCAAACCGTTTCGGAAACCATTCCCGCAAAAATTGTCGTAGACAGTGGCGGTTTTCCGCACAGGCGTCAGAGGCGGCCGCCTCGTGCTTCGAGAATCTAGGGGGCCTCAAAATCTATGCAACATACATCGCAGTGATAAGCCGGTGTCTAATTTACGATATTGCAGCTTTAATTCAATTCACAGAAAAGATTCTCCCTCTTCTCTTTAAAAAAATAAAGGAGTGAAAACAGTGGAACGAAGCATTGGGAGGAAACAAGCCTTGGGGATTTATTGCCGTCGAAATTCGACCACCCGCATTTACCGATGTTTCTCCAAAACGTTGAAACTGATCTAGAAACCCTCGAGCAACCTTCCGACTATTGGAACAGGACACCTCTTCTGTGCAAAGTCCAGCCGCAAGGACTTATTTACATTTTTTTTTTGGTATCGGAAGCGACCGGAAAGACTGAAGAGATTGCATCCCTTTGTGTGAAAAGGGTGCAGTTCTTTTGAAAGATGGCTATAAGACGTGCTTTCTTCGTGCCATTTGTAGTTTCATTTTACTGTCATATAGTTGAAAAACAAGGGAATTCGCCTATCTTTAAAAGAAACGGTTTTCTTGGCTGGAGCTGTTACTAGAGAGGAAGGGGGAAAGAAATTTTGCCCCTTGAAGAAACCAATTGACATCAACATTAAGAGGCTTTTGAAACTTGCGTGACAAACTTAACCACAAAATATGCTGATGATATCGAAGCACATTATTTTAAGGACGAAGTGAAACATTTTATTAAATACACAGAAAATGAAAAAGTTACAAATCCAATGGATATGCACAAATTGATTAAAGATGGTCTGCAATCAACATTTCCCAACGTAGAAACAATTTTAAAATTTTTTTCTCACTCTACCAATTTATAATGCAAGTGGAGAGAGATCGTTTCCAGTTCTGAAACGCGTCAAGAACTATTTGCGGAATAGTCTGAGCCAACCGCATTTAAATGAATTGTCGCTTTTATTTATTGAAAATGATGAAGTACAGGAATTGGATTATGAAAAAATTATATACAAATTCTCAAAATTAAAAGCAAGAAAAGTGACTTTTTAGTAATTTTATGTCTTTCCACACCTGTTTCTGTGTTCATAAAATTTTTCTCCGAATTTCAAAAGTAGCATTTCATTGCTGCTACTAATATATCTGATGTAATATTTATTTTTGTATCTCCTTCTAAAGTTTAATTTCATTTTTTGCTACCTTTTAGTACTGTAATTTGTTTTATTACCATTGAAGACTATTTATTTAATTATATTTTTTATATCAGAGAACGTGTGAATAAACTGAATTAGTAAACAAATTTTTCATGGTACACTTTTGATTAGTCATATTATATATAAAACAAATTGCTTTGCTTTAGAATTCCCATTCTCATTTTTTTAAAGACCAGAACAGTTTAAAAGAAAGGAACAGTAAAAAAAAATAATAATGATTTACTTTGTAGGAGCTTAAACTATATAATATTTTTTTTGGATAATTATCTTAATTTACCTTAAAATACTGTTTTAAAAATTTTTCGGGAGAGTAATTCTATAGTTTCCCTCTTTTTTTGCTTGTATTGTTATTAGAATATAGTACCATTCTATCCTTTGGGAGAAAAGAGTAGACACTGCTTATTCCAGCTCCAAACTTAGATGGCTATAAAATGGTTCTCAGTTTATGGTAAAATTCATTATATTTCATAAAGATAAATTGCTGATTTCTGAGCTCATTTACCATTTTATAAATGAATAAGTTACCTTTATTAAATTTAAGTGAAGAAAAATAAAAACTATATTTATTAAAAACAATTTTGAAACTCGGTTCCTGTTTAATATAGAATTTCAACACTTGGATACTGCGATGTCCTACCCATTAGATTGAATCAAAAACTGAAAAATATCACTGTCACTTAATTATTTTAAATTTCAAACCAAAAAATCTCTGTTTTGAATAAAAAAGACTTCTTTATCTATTTAAAATCATATATATATAAAAGAAGCAAAAAAATAATTGAAAAATATTATATATAAATTATTAAAAATATTAAATTATATATATATATATAATTCAAATTGGATAACGAAGACCAAAAATTAAAAACATAAATAAATTATTTTACATTACATTTTTATCATCAATAAAGTTTTCTTGGGAGGGGGGGGGCTCAAAATAATTTTGCGCCTGGAGCCTCATATCGTCAAAATCCGCCAATGGTCGTAGGGAACCTTTTTATGAACCACCTGTCCCATTGTGTGTAGCCCCGTCCGGTATAGTGGTTATTGCATTTGCCTTCCAACTCTATGAATGCGAGTTCGATCCCCTGTTCGGAGGAATGTGACGTTTTGTCACAATCTACAACGAAATCGTACAAGTAAGTTCAATTAAAATTTAGATTAATCAAATTAATAATTAAGCTTTGATTAATTCTTAATTGACATCCCAGATAACTCTAGGTTGGACTATGATGACGTCAGAAGAATGTCACTGAAAAAGGGGGTGGACCCTCTCTGTAGAAGTACAGCTTTGAAGAGGGGCTGAAAAATTGGGGAGGGTTGGACCCCTCTTCGGTTTCGGACGGGGGGGGAGGGGGTTCTATTTTGTCTGCCGAAGGAGGGCTCTTAAGAACCTTTTGAAAGGCCTGAAACAAGCTTGTAATAAAAGCTTGGGGAAATCTTACTAAAAACCTCTTTTCTTACTAGCGAACCTTTCCGCTACCTTTCCGAAAGGTTCAACCCTTGTGACAACCCTTTACCCTTGCTGACGACACAAGGTTTCCAATACCTTTTAGACAAGCTTTCTTTACTGTCTGGGAAGATCTCTCTCTGTCTCGCGCCCCCCCCGGGGGGGGTGGTTGGTTCTGGATATATTTAAATACCACAGAAGTTATGTTTGTCGTGTTGTTCCATTTGAAATCGTTTAAAATTTCATTCGGTAAGCCTTCCCAGCATCCATTGTTGCAATTTCATTGGCTGATGGTGCAGAACGCAGGATACGTCATAACTTTCAACTGAATGCCTTCGATTATTATTTTCGGCAGTGTCTTAAAGTGTTTATTTGATTCGCATATTTTGCTTTCTGTATAATAATCATTTTCATGTTGCAATTTTTTAATATTGTTTCAGATTAATGTACTCTGTGCTATTTTTCTACAGTCGAAATGTCATTATAGCGAAGAAAAATAAGGGGGGGGGGTCAATAATGTGTACCTTTTGTTTTCAAAACATTTTCATGTCATCGTGGGCGTTTTTTTTGTTTTTTTTTTCATTTTGTTGAAGTCCTGATTCTACGGGCAACGCCGTGCGCGTACTGCTAGTAGTGAATATTTAAAAAATACATTTTAGAAGCATGGTAAAATCTTAATCACTTAATTCGTAAGTGCTGAAATTCTGGATAACACTTCATTATTTTTTGAACACCTCTACTTACAGCGAGCTTTGAAACCGGCACCTTACCACTGAACCAGCTAGACTTGCATCAGAGAGCGTGAATGATGATACCAAAATGTAGTTACATAGTTCGGATCTCTACGAAATTTTATGCACATTAACAGTTAATGCGAATAGTCTTTTTAATTGAATAATCTTTTATTGTTACAATTTCGAGTTCAAAATGAAATTAGAATTCAAAGAGGAAGCAATTTTAGCTCTTATATCTAACTTTGCTAATTTAATAAATTAAGGCAATAAGGTTCACATGTAATTATAATTATATGTTTGAAAGGTTTTAAAATAATTTTGAAATTTATTTATTCCTCTTTTAATGTATTACGAGACGCCTTTAACATTTACAATTACAGTATTGATTGAAAATCAAATACAAGATTCGCAACAATAAATCACGTGCATATTTTTACGATGAGAATAGCCAATAAAGTTCCAATCAAGTGCGAGAGGACATGAAGGTCCCTTTCACAACCTGGGAACCAATTCAAGCTAGGTTTCCCAAAACAAAATAAATAGTTTTAGTTGCAGAGATCTGATGACCGAATGGCCTTCCTCCGAAAGGAAGCTCGTTAATGTGTGCTCCCGTGCAATCAAGTTCATGCTGAAGTCAACGAAAGCGCCCCTTGTGGTGGAGTTGCAGGCTTAAGGAGTTTCATTGACGAGCTGAATAACAGAGAACAAGAAAATACCCAGATAGCAATTTTAGTTTGCAGCAAATTTGCACTGCAAATCTGCAAACTTACAGCAAATTTGACGCGACAAGAGTGCAAGTTAACGCAAGCTTCGAAGTCACCATGGGACGAACTTGCAGCAAGCTTGCATTGCAAACTCATTGCAAATTATAGCAAAAACAGTACGAACACAACCCGGGATAGAACTCGCGATCTACCGGTTCCGAAGCAGACGCGCTAACCATTCGGCCAGTTAAACTCTGAGAGGAGAAGATAGATTTCACTAATACATCGTTCGATTCGTAAACGATTTATTTCAAACTATTTTCTTGATTTCATTAATTTTTTTAGTTGAGAATATGATTTGAAGTCAAAGAGAGAGCGATTTTCGCTAATAACTACGTTTTGCTAGTAGAATAAATTATGAAATTAGAGTTCAAAAGTAATTACTTTAAAATGGGACAAAATATACAAGTTATTATTTTTCAACAAACATTGACTGTTTTTTAGGTTTAATTTCGTTTATAAATGTTAAAATTCCAACATTAAGAAAAAGGCGATATAGTTTTCCTTAAAGTGCGAGTGTTATATTTAGTAAATAGATGGAATATGTTGCAAATTTTTTTTTTATAAAAAAGTTAATTTTTTCAAATTATTATCATTGGATTAATAAAAAGAAGGACGGTCTAGGAGATGCTATTAAAAATCTGATGTTTTTTTAAAACAGAGACAAAGATAATTATCTCTTTGTGCTATATTTGCATCAAGCTTCTTTTGCAAACTTGCAGCAAATTTGCATTGCAAGGAGGTGGCGCTAGTTGTCACGGCGAACTTGCTACAAGTTCGCTTCAAGCTTGACGCGTCAAATTTGCGATGACAAGGTAATATCAAGTCAAAATCAAACCTGCTGCAAACTTACGTGCTATCTGGGATGATAAAAATTGCTAAACTACCTTCTTTGACGTAATTCTTAGTAAAAAGAATAAATAATAATTATAATTAAAAATTATTATAATTTTTTAATCTTAACTCAAGATTACAATATCAAAAATCATTTCATAAATGTATCTCGATAAATTGAAATTAATGGATTTGATGAAAACTATTTAAGAGAAAATTTTGAGTCTGTACTTTTTTCAAACAGTCAAAAATGTTTGGCATACAAGTTTAAGATAAATCAACAAGTAAGAACGCAATTAAGAAATTATTAAGAAAAAATATTTCTTGCTTTGAGTAATTTAACAACCTATTGAAAAGCCTGAAACAAGCTTGAGGAAAGCTTGTAATAAAAGCTTGGGGAAATCTTACTAAACACCTTAAAGAAAACTTTGTTTCTTGGGGGTCTATTATTAGACCCCTTGTTGGCTAGGGAACCTTTCCGCTACCTTGCCGAAAGGTTCAATCCTTGTCATGTAAACTTTTGTGACAACCCTTTACCCTTGCTGACAACAAGGTTTCCAAAACCTTTTAGACACGCTTTCTTTGCTCTCTGGGACTTCACAGTAAACTTGTTTTGCAAGTGGATTGGTCGATTATGCTTTGTTACTTTGCAGGAAGTTCGCTGCAAAGTTGTCACATCAAGTTTGCCATGACAAGCTAATATCAAGAAAAATCAAACTTGCTGCAAGTGTACATGCTATCTGGGTAGATGGTCACGGTTTGACTGTTTCGAAGGTAACGGAGCGCTTCACAGCACTTCTACTTGGAACTACCCAGAGAGCACTTAAGTTTGCAGCAAGTTTGATTTTGACTTGATATTACCTTGTCATAGCAAATTTGACACGTCAAACTGGAAGCGAACTTGTAGCAAATTCACCGTGACAACTAGCTGCACCTTCCTTGCATTGCAAGCTTGCTGCTAGTTCACCGGGACAAATAGCGCCACCTCCTTTGCAATGCAAATTTGCAAAAGAAGCTTGATGCAAAGATAGCACAAATAGATAATTATCTTTGTCTATGTTTTAAAAAACATCCGATTTTTATAGCATCTCTTAGACTGTCCTTCTTTTTATTAATTCAATAAATAAATGATAATTTGTGAAAAAACTAACTTTTTTATAAAAAAAAAATTTGAAACATTTTCCATCTTTTTACTAAATATAGAACTCGCACTTTAAAGAAAACTATATCGCCTTTTTCTTAATGTTGAAATTTTAACGTTTATAAACAAAATTTAACCTAAAAAACAGTCAATGTTTGTTGAAAATTACTAACTTACATTTTCTCCCATTTGAAAAGCAATTACTTTCGAACTCTAGCCCTTCGAGCGCCCAGCCTCAATTTTGTTCAATATTAATCGTAACAAATATGGCAACGTTTGAAATGTCATCTCCCGCCATTTGTGAGGCAAAATGTTGTGACGCCATTACCGTAGAATAAACAGTATCAGCAATGGCGAATTTAAGCGTTGATAAAGATGCTTTCTACCGGCGGATTCGTAAATTATACTCGGCGTGGAAGGTATTAATAAATTCTCATTTTATTAATAATTATTATTGATTTATTAGAATGTTTATGTTTAAAAATTATGAAGTGATCTCACGTGTGTTGTTTGTATTTTGTTCTGCAATGACAAACAAGAGAAAAGTGAATAGTTTTTAACATCTATATAACCTGACTTATTAATAGATCCACGCTTTAATAAGTGTTTCAAATTTATGTTTAAAACCAAAACCTCGATAGTTTCAAAAGTTTTTAAGATATCACAAATTAGAGTGAGATGGAAATTGTTGGAGATCTTGCATTTTAACCCTAAAAAAAATCGGAATTTTAAGCCTGAAAATGATACCCGTTTACATTTATTATGACGAAATAGCGATAAGCTTGTCAGTTTCTTTGTATATTCTTGTGTATATCATATTAGGCATTTGGGTATTATGTATAACGAAGCATTATTTATAGTTGTCCCTCTGAGTTACTTGTGTTTTGTTTCCCCTCTTACCGGCCACTTTTAAATGTCCTATGTTTTCGTTTCGTATATAGCGACTGTTCATATAACCAAACACACTATGGAAAATTTAGCAAAAAATCGTGAAATTACATTCATTCAGTATGCACAATTGCTAACTTTCAGGGAAAAGCCAGTTTATAAAAGATTGTAACATTTAATTCATTGATAAGGTGAATGAGATGCAGTTATCCTAAAAAATGTCATTACTGTGTATTAATAATGTGTGATATTTGAAGTTAAATGTTTTCTTTTGGACTCTATAAACTATATTCCCTATATTCAGTGCAGGGCCAGATTTCCCATAGTGCCAATCTAGGCTTTGGGCCTAGGATGCAACAATCGGAGGATGCAAATATAAAAGAAATAACGGTAAAATTCTAGTTTAGTGTACACACTTCATTATGCCAAGTCGCCAAGCAAGATAGCCACAAAGGTAAACAATGAAATGAAGTGGTTGTAGTTAAAGATTAACTGCTTGAATTTTAAAGGATTTTTAAATTTTCTTAAGAGATTTTTTTTAAAGTTTTATTGGTTAGGATATGTCTATCTAAGAAGTATGCTTTTTGAACATTTATGGGCCCAATTGGTTAGTCTGCTTTGAATTCTGAAATACGAAAATTCTACGACCGGTCTGTGTAATGGCAGATATATAACAATAACCCGGTGCTCACTTGAGATGTCTTCAGTGCCCGACATCTCAAATGGGCACCGGGCAGATGTTTCAACTTTTAAAAAAACATCCTATGGCTTCGCTAGCAGCAGGAGCAGAAACCTAGTAACTTCACTAGCTCATTGAATGTGAGGAATATGTGTTTTTTAATTACTTAAATTAAGCAGAAAAATTGTGTTGACAAGGCCTGCGGTATCTCAAATGGGTGCCAGGCAGGTTTTTTTAATTAAAAAAACATCCTACGGCGTTGCTAACAGCGGGAGCCGGAACCTAGTAGCTTCACTAGCACATTCAACTTAAGGAATCTGGGCCAATGAGCAGATAATAGAAACAACATAGAATAATTAGAATTTAAAAAAGAAAAAACATCCGTCCCCAGCAGCAAGGTACTGGGGATGGATGTTTTTTAGAACTAGGGGATTGCAAGGAATAAATGCAATTACTCATTCCAACTAGTCACTAAGTAATGACGTAATATGTATATTATTATTCAAAATGACTTTAATTATAAGAAATTACTTCAATATTTCAATAAAATTCTTTTAATCGGAAAGATCGAGCAGACTATTTTAATTATAACAAATTCCAAAAATTATTCATTAACGAATAGAAAAGAAAAACATTATTCTTACCAAAATTCACTTTGAAAATAATGCCATAATGTTTTTATCATGATTTAAAGTAACTTTAATTGTAATAAATTAAATCAACATTTCAATAAAATTATTTTAATTGGTAATTATCTTTTAATTATATTTAATTTTCTTGTAAGATTTGTGAAGTAGGTATACAACTCAACAACAGAAAGATTTAGCAACCAATTTAACCAAACGGTTGCAGGTGGAACTAGTTGGCTAGCTTGTTTGAGTTAATTGGCAACAAATTCAGTATGTGCACATTAAACTAGAATTCAACTGAAATTACTATAAAATACATACAAATTTCAGTATTTTGAAAAATCTATATAAAATACTATTTTTAATCACATCCATACACATTAAATAAACTGGTGGCACATTTACGTTGCCTATCTTTTTAGTTATGGTGTATACCAGGTATGAGATTCTTCCGCTTTTTGGCGGATTTCCCCTTTTTTGTTATTTTGGAGAAATTCTGCTTTTTTGCCTTTTTTTTTTCTCTCAAAATTACGTTCCCCCCCCCCCCTGCAAAAATTTGCTTTTTCTTCAGAAAATTCTGTTTTTACACAATGAAAAGAAACCTTCCTCAACCCCTCATCTTTTAGCTTCTCTTCGAACAGGAGCTAAAATTCTGCTTGTTGTAATGCCGATATCTTTCCGAATACTAATGATATTAAACTGAATTTTTTTTATATAAGTTGCCCTATATATCTGGTGTTGAAGGTGTGAAAGAAAAACTACGCTATGTTTCGCACATGTGCAGTAAAACAGAATTTACTAAAAATTCTCATATTTCCTGTAATATTCACAACATTTTTTCCAATTTTTTACAACATACCTTTCTAACAAATTGTCATTTTTTCTGTAAGTTTCGTGGCAGAAAACTCTGCATGTTATAAGCAAAAAACAGGCGAGAAAATTTGGGACTTTTGAATTAAACCTTTATATCTTCCCAAATATTTGTGCCGAGTTTACGAAAATTCCTGTAAATATTATAAAATATATTATAAAAATAACAATTTCTGAAAGTTTCATCTTGTTATTATTCTGTGAAGCGGGGTGGGCAAAAGTTTTTATCTTCATCAGATTGTAGACGGTCCCCTAATTGCCCTCAGGACCGAATCTTCAATGTAAAATGTGAGTTATAGTCTGTTCTTCGCATGATTGAAGTTTAAAGGCAGTCAGTTAACTTTTACGGAGAAAATAAAAAAAATGTGAAAATCTGAAAGTGTCTGGATACTTTTGGCCATATAGTGTATCTTTTACAGTCAACAATGTAGTCTCGGTGTTTTTCCAAGTAAATATTAATTTACTTTGTTATTCTAGTTTTAATTTAATATAAAGTAGTAAATAATCACTTTTTTTCTTTTATCTCGATAGATGGATTCATAATAATTCTATATAATTCATAATTAAATTTTTGCATACATATTATTTAATGATTATTTACTTTCTATGTATCGCAAATAAAAAGTATTATAAGGAAATTCCACACCAGGATTTTGAAGAATAATAACAATTTAGGGTTGGAATCTAGAAGTTGGTACACACTCTTAAAATGGCGCCAAGTCGCCAAAGCTAATACAAGTAATACCTGCATATTGTTTTGGCAATTGGGCAGCGTTTTAAGAGTGTGTACCAACTTCTAGATTTCAACCCAATTTAGACCTCAATAAGTTAGAAAATAAAGATCAAAATTATGTCTTGAGTGTATCAGTACTCCTCTCAAAAAATGCAAAGTACTTGGTGTATGAAATTTGACTTGTAATCCTAAAATAAAGATTATAGATCACTCTGAAATTTTGATGTTAAGAAATCTATCAGACAGAATATATACTGTTTAGATACTGAGACTAGAATGACTTGGATATATGCTCTGCTAAAAACCAAAGAATGTTATACTAAAAATTGATAAATTGATAGGTTTTTTTGCATTGCCTTTCTTATTTAAAGATGTCACTTATTCCTGTTCGTTTCAAAAACTTTTTGGACGATTTTAATATGGAAAAGAGTGATAGGCGACGAGCAAGATAAGTGCTTTTCTGGAGTTCTCTGTCAGGTCATGACTTTTGTCTGATGAGGCATATTTTTTTTTTAGTTAGTCTTTACAGCAGTTCAATAATGAAAATAAAGTATTTCTATATACTGCTAAGTAAAATGTAAACATCTCCCCTTCCACTTTTGGGTCGTTCCATGTCAAGTCAACTCACTGTTTAGGACGTACCCTCTCGGATTTTGACAAAACTTGGTATTAATTATTGAAATTTTCTTTAAAAAATACTCAAGTTAGAGACAATTAAACCTCAATATCTCAAGAACGAAAAAAGATATAAGCTTGAATTTTATCTTATATTAAAGCTCCTATAATGAGCTTTAATTTGATGTATAAAATTACACAAATTTTAAATTAAATTTTAATTTCTCAAAAGGTGACAATTTTAAAATTATGAAAAAATTCACAAAATTAGTTTGTACTGTGCTCTTACATCTCCCCAAGTTTCATTTTGGATCCAATGATGGTGGATAAGTTACACATGGTTGAAAAAATTGAGTCACATTGAATTTTGCTTTTTATATACATAGTATAATTTTGGCAAATCGTATATCATTAGCATTGTTACTCTTGCATTATTACTTGTTAAATAAAGCTTTAATGCAAATTTTATTTTCAACTATGAATTTTCTAACAATATAGTGATTTAAATCTTTTATTTATTACTTAATTTTCAAAAAAATAATGAATTGATTAATATTTCAGTATTGGCACATTAAATTTTGTTTTTAATAAAATGTAGCTTTTGGTAAATCTAGCATTATTTAAAAGTTGAATAACAAGTTAACTTCAAGTACAATAAAAATTAAATAATAGTAATTAACAACAATTTATTACTTAGTTTAAAGAAAACAAAACAGGAATAATTGTATTTTTTTTTTTTTACCCATTGCTTGTATTACACAAACTAGGTTTACATTAAAGTTTGTACACTTGTCAGGGATTAGAAGATATTCATAATCTCTGCAATCTTTTTCTTTTCTTCAATTGGCACAAGCGGCCAGTTGGTGTGATGGTATTCACTTTATAAATAATATCAGAACTGGAAATCCAGAGAACATCGGGTGTTAATGGATACGAAAAACGAAGGCGAAGGTCCTGATGTATGGATGAAAGTCACCTTAACTTCATTTTTTCCCAAAATGTAACTTAGCCACCATTTTTCATTATACATGGAAATCGTATAGCTATTCATATCCCTTAAATTTATCATTTCTGCTTTTGATATGACCTGATACCTGGTAAATGAGAATGTTTTAGTATTAATTTTGGCATGAGGGGATAAAAGCATGCAACTTTTTGGTCCCTGATATTGGAATAGCCTGACTGAAACAATGTGCCAGATGTTCTGCATTTTCTATATATTCATCTTGTGTCACATAATTGAAGTACATGCTCTTTGAAGTGTTAGCTTTTGCCCTTTTGTATAATTGCAATGTCATAATTTGTTTTTCGTATGGCCTTTGTAGACTGGCTCTAGCAGCTTCTCTTTTAACAGTCCTTGCCCCCCCCCCCCAACTCAATCACATGGACCTTTACCATGCGCAGTGGCTGAAAAATGCCATTCAGCATCAATTCCAAAATCTCTTTGGTGATAGCTCAGATTTGAAAAGTTCTTTTTATTTTTGTACTTGGCAGCTGAGCCATCTGAAAAATAATAATAAATAGTGAAACTTATCCTCCATGTATCATTAGATCCTATGACGATCCCGAAATGAAACTTGGGATGATGCAAGAACACAGTGCAAACTAATTTTGTGAATTTTTTCAGAATTTTAATAATAAAAAAAATCTGCCTGTTCTCAAATTTTAAGAAATCAATAAGCTTCTACTTAAATAAATGGACTGCTACAGTGTTGTGCTCAAGGCACTCCGGGATGATAACGAAGCTATAGTGTTGAAGTGTGTTTTCATCTGTAAAGTACACAACAAAAGGATGGACAGTAGCTTGAGAACTGTTTCAGTGGTAGGACTGTGCTTCGCCTTGCAAAACAAAACTATAATTTTCAGAGAAATCACAAACTACTACCACCTCTGATTCTGACAGGCTTTCCTTTGTATTCGCCATTAAAGCACTTTGTTGTTTGGCAATAAAATTGTGACGGAGAAGAACTTCAAGATCTTCGCAGAAAATATCCACAAATTCTTCAGCAGATTTCTCTAAGGTTTCCAAATTACACCTGTCAATAGAAACCCATTGATGAAAAGTCTGTGTTTCTATCAAATGTTTTTCAAGTCCATCCTCTAATATTTCTTTTATTTCATCAATACCAGAACAAATTTCAAATTTGAAAAATAGCAATCGATCGAAGCTGGATTACATACCATTTTCAAAAGGCAGTCCTTATAGTTATTTTCCCATCTGTAAAACTGTTCATTTTCGAATTTTCAATAATTAATTTCGCGTTTTGATGAATGGTGCATACACATACTGTGTGTGTACCTCTTTGCCTAGCTAGTATACAATTTTTTGGTCATAGATCAGCAAATTTTGAAAATCCAATTTTAAGTATAGGAGATTTTTCTTTGAAGAGCTTGTATACATGTGAAACTTATCCTCCATGTATCATTAGATCCTATGACGATCCCAAAATGAAACCTGGGATGATGCAAGAACACAGTGCAAACTAATTTTGTGAATTTTTTCAGAATTTTAAAATTGTCACATTTTGAGAAATTAATTAAAATATTTAAAATTTGTGTCGTGTTACATCAAATTAAAGCTCATTAAAGGAGCTTTAATATAAGATAAAATTCAAGCTTGTATCTTTTTCATTCTTGAGATATTGAGGTTTAACTGTCTCAAAGTAGAGCATTTTTTAATGAAAATTTTAATAATTAATAACTCGTCAATGAAATGCATGAAATTTTTTTTGGTTAAAATTTACTCTACGGTGCCCACTTACTTCGTTCCTGTTAGGATCGCCAACTGTTTGCCACGAAGATTGGAGAGGAGAGAACATTTGTTTTGGTTGCACAATGATGATTTTAAAGAGTGAGATGTGCGGAAATTGATCTTTTCATCGTTGTTTTGCGCACGACATGATATTACGATTCGTTTTGATTGGTTTGTTCTGTTGATCTGTTTCATGTGATTGGTCGATTCAGTCAAATTTTTTTTTTTGTCGGTTTGATTTTTGTCTGATTTTATCATTTTGTTACTTGTGCTTCGTACAACTGTTGTTGATTATGGCATTGGTTCCCTTTCGAGGTGTGTGGATCAGGGATTGATAGCAAGCGGATACCAGTGTCCTAAGTGTAAACAGCAATTGGGCAATTAAAATAGGTATGCGAAGTTTTAACTACACTCTTCTCGTTTTTGAACATTTTCATTCACTTTAGGTTCAGAACTCTGTATGTTATTCTGTGTTTTCGCTTCTCAATGAATAAGCGAAGCTACTAGTGTCCCGCTTTGCAGAAAGCGAAGCCACTGATGTTTTTTTTAGTTAAAAAAATTGCCCGGTACACGCTTGAAATGCTGAAGGCATTACATGCTCAATCTCTCCTATTCAAATGAAGCATGCACAGTAGAGCAATGAAAAGCGCACTGTGCATCCAAAACAGTATTTGGCGACAGCAAATGAAATTGCACCAAGAAAAATTGGCGAGAAGCAAGTGGGTACCGTAGAGTAAATGTTGATCTTTATATATATTTAAAAAAAAAAAAATTCATTCATTTTCATTCATAGCTGTGTTAAGACTCTTGATTTACCAAGTTTCATCAAAATCTAAGAGGTCTTTTTCTCAATTTCATCAAAATCCGTCCTAAAATGATTCTAAAATGTGTTGATTTGACATGGAATGACCCTTTTCACTTCATCCCTATTTTGATGAAATGAATTTCGCATGTACAAAAGATTTCTGTATCTGAGAATGAACAATACCTGTGGACAAAAAAAGAAAGGAATAATACCTATGTGTTTTTCAACTAAATGTTCCACATTGAACCCGTACAAATCCTCTAAAAGCATTCAAAGTAATATAAAGTAAGTGTAATTAGTTAGGTTTTATCGTAGAATGCTTCAAAATGTTATTCTGGAAATATCAAGGCCAAATTTTTATAATTCTTTCTCTTTATTCACTCGGTTTATAAAAGTAAAAAGATGCATGATTACAAAAATTATTATAATGTATGTTGTTATTTATATTGATTGATAATAATTAAAGTATAGGTGATTAGAGTTCAATTGCAAAGAAAGTACTGGACCCAATGCAACAGTTTTGCATATATACTATTTAAACCATCAAGAATCGTTTTCTAAAGAAAAAAAAAGTTTGCATTTTAGCCATCAGGGTTAAAAGTGCTGCAGTAAATTTTGGCAGTGAAACGGGCATAAATACTAAAAAAGTAGCATTTAATGGACATTTTAACACATAAATACTTTGAGGAGTTGCATTCCCCCCGCAATATTTATAATTTGTCTTTAAAATAAAAGTTGTATGAATTTGGATTCTGTAGATTTTTGACAACTGCAGCAAACATCGGTTGTGAGTAATTTAAAATAGCTTGTGTACTCTGGAAATTTGGATAATTTAGCCGTTAAAAGACCATTTAACATTGGACATCAGACAGAGCGGTAGTGACATTCTGCACTCGGCACAGTGTTATTTTGAGAATGAGCTTGCTGCAACGTATTCATTATAAACCGAGCATAAAACATTCCTTTATTTAATTTTTATGCCTATTTTACTTGCATTGTCACTTCTACCCCTGGTGTCAAAAATGTGAACAGTTTTTTCCCCTCTCTTTATAAGTCAGTTTCCCATGTTCTAGATTGTATATGAAATCGCATTGTGTTTGTCCCAGTACAGTAACTTGAGCTCCTACATCTTTAATTATTTTAGTTATTGAAATTTGCATTGTCACTCTATCTAGCAAAAATATTAATTGGATCTCTGTGCAAAGACAGATTGGATTAAATGTAAGACTGGATAAAAATTATTCTTTAGAATATGGAATGATTTTATTTTATTTTTGCTTCTTCACTCGCAGAATTTTACATTAGTTTTAACTTTGTTTTACATTTAATTTAATTAAGCTTATTAAGTAACTTTTTATTCATTATAAAGGTCTATACTATGGCAGACATACTCTTTTGCGTAACATGCAAAAGAGTGAGGGGGAGAACTCTGAATTTTTCTTTACATAAAGCACCTTCTTGAAAAAAAATCCAAAAGAAACTATATTATGTACTTGATCTCTTAAAAATTGCATACTTTTTGCATAATATGTTGATTAAAATCATTCAAATTTAAAATAATTTTTTCTAAATTGTATTGGTAATTTAAAAACTAATTTGAAGTCTGAATCAGTACACGAATATTGGGTATGGTAAATATGCATGAAATTGTGATTTTTCTCCCATGGAATATGTTGGATGTTTTGTACAAACAAATTTATTTTGGGAATAATCGAGTGGTTGGAGAAGCCCATTCCAAACCAAAAAGCTTTGTGTAAATATTTTTCTCTATTGTAATAAGTAAATCTTATTATTGATGTATCGCAAATTTATTTTTAATCTTTCTGAAATCAGAAAATATTCAGATTTTCATAAATTTAAAAACTTATTATTTTTTTGTTTGTTGAAGTCTGAATATTCTTTTACTATTATAAAGTTCATTGAAATGAATTTCTCTAATGAAAATTAGGCATTTTTTTACACACAGTTGCAGCATCGAAAAAAATGTATATGTACCATGAGTTTCACAGTAATATGTCTTCTGATAGCTATATTGGAATTCTTTTTATATGCTTTGTTTTTCTAATCCCTTTATTAAGTCATCCACAAAGTTTAACACTTTCCTGGTGAATAGTGGTGGCTTTGGCAGCTCAGAATACGGGACACCTTATTGATGCCTTATATTTTGTTCTTAGTGATGATTATGATTTGCATCTTTTTTTTTTTCTCTCTTAAAATAATTTATGAAAGAGGTTTGCTTATTTTTTAAGAAATAGCTTCTTCATAGAAAAATGATTTTAAAATATCTTGAAACTTTTAAATGCAATATTGCAGAATTCTGAGACGGAAAATGGATTTGGTAAAATGGATTCCCTTGTGTGTGCTGTTGGGGTTGACGAAGACATTGTATACAGCAAATCTACTGCTATTCAAGTATGATGTTTTAATTATCTTCTGGCTTTCAACAGTTTAAATTTATTTGTTTTTGGACCTCTGAAAATATGCTTTCTTTTTTTCAGACATGGCTGTTTGCATATGAACTCACAGATACCATCATGGTGTTTTGTGAAAACAGCATGTATTTCTTAGCTAGTAGGAAGAAAGTAGAGTTTCTCAAGCAATTTGAATCTGGAAAGGAAAATGAGAATGAAGTTCCGCCTTTAACATTACTTGTCCGTGACAAGGTTAGTAGAAATAGAATTTTAAAAGTTAGAGACTGTCAGTACTAAATAACTTCTAAATTGTAATTTAAAACCAAAAATACATTGCACCTTAAAAAGAGAGGGGGATTTTTTTCTTATAGTAAGAGTTAAAAGAGCGGCAAAAATTTACATCAAATTATTCTTAAAGGCCTTTATTACTATGAACCAAGCTATATTGTAATCTCTTAATACGATGTTTATTATTAAATAGTATTAATTAATGTATAGAGACAAATTTTTCTTGTGACAAATATGAAATTTTCTTGTATTATTTCTATCAGTGAAGTTATTTAAGTAGAATTGGTTCATTGACAGTCACTGGTTCTATGGCCATATTTTGCTAGTAAAATGAAAAGTAAATCTCAAAATTAGTAATTCTATTTTTGATAAAATAATTTATAAGTTAAATTTTGCTTCAATTATTGCAAATTTATAATTTTTTTCTTTACATTATAGGCTGATAAGGATAAAGCGAATTTTGAAAAACTCATCAATGCTATTAAAGCTAGTAAAAAGGTAAGTTGCATATGACTAAATTATTTTTTATTTTTTAATATGCTGTATTTTGGACGAGCGTGTGTCGGGTTTAAAAAAATGTCTCTTAAAAAAAGGACGGATAAGCTAAAAAATTCAAACTGAATGAAAGGGGGAGGGGGAATCGGGATTTTTAACAGTACTATATATATATATATGTATATTTTTAAAGGAAACTGCTATTTAATTATATCTTAAGAAATATCAAAATGTTGTGTAAATTCAAGTTTTTTTTTTTATTGCATTTTTTGCCTGCTCTTCATATATTTGTTAGTTACATGCACAATGGTATGATATGGAATTCTCTGTATGCTTGTTTTTAATTTGATAATACCAGATGTTGTAATTTTTTTTTTTTTAATCGTGCATATTTCACTATAGTTTAAGTTAAAATTGGTAAGACTGTCAATCGTGAAATTTTTAGTTAGATATGGGTGAATAGATGTTCTATTATGTTATTTTGGTGTTTTGTACATATGTTGCTAGTTATATTCACCAGTTACCAGAACTAAAAAATAATACTAAACAAAATAACAGCTTGCTAAAGAAACTTAAATAAATGATACAATATGGTTAATAATTATTCCACTTTTTTTCTGTCTTTTGAATATTTCAGGGTTCTACAATTGGAGAATTTGCCAAAGACAAGTTCCCAGGAGAATTTTTAGATTCTTGGCGAGCTGCTCTTTCTAAAGAAAATTTTGACACTGTAAGTTACTAACCAGTGTGCCCTTTGAACTTCGTTTTTTAATATGAAGTAATATTTTTCTATATTATGTACATTTGTTTGGAAATATGAACAGCATGAAAGATTGAGATTCATTAGATTAGGCGCTTTATAATATGCCTGTGTATTTTTTTTTCAGTGTAACCTTCCTATAAAGTTTGCTTTCCATTAAAATACTTTCTTTTAAAATAATTATTGGATCAAAGAGATATTATTTTTGAACTAAAATTGCTGGAAAGAAAATGCTAGTTATAGCTTAATGGGTCATCTTTCTTCAATATCATTGGATTAAATCTTGTCTTGCAACTTTCAGATTAAATGAATAATCTTACACTTTGAAACTTAAACATTTTTACTTGTTAGTAGTGAACTTTTTCTTTCTAACACTTGTAAGCAATAAAATTTTTGATTAAAAACTTGTCTTGTTAAAAAATTATTTTAGTATTAAATACCGATATGTTTTGCATAAATTCATGGAAATTTTTTGTATTTCATATAAAAAAAATGCTACTGCTATTCTTAGATTTTTTTTCCCTTCCAAAAAATTGCGAGTTCTGCCTTTTTATATAATCTATTTTTGGTAAGTTTTGTGCTGACCATCATGTACAGTCCGTCAAAAAAAGTATCCAAACGCTGCTCTTTATTTCGAGACTAATTATCGGACAATAAAGCTATAAATGCCTGCCACCATCGAAATGTGTCCTCTATAAGTGTATATAAAATTTTTTCATGCAAGGGGTTGTCTTTATATTTAGATTTACACAAACTCAATATTTTCAAATGGCAACACCTAATTTTGGATACATATCCAGATTCTCCAGATTAAAAATAGCTCAAATACTTATAAAATTTAACAATTTTGAGTAACCGGTTGATGAGTTATGAGCAATTGAAATTTGGGATTCGTAATATTAAATGGCCAGTCCCGTCTGTTGAGGCTGTTCTGAACACTTGGTTATTGCTGCATATCTTAAAAACTACTTGATGGAAATGTTTGAAATTTTTTATTCTAATATTTTCTATACATTTATAATAATTAATATTTTCTCATTTTTATTAATTTTTAAATTTATAAGTTAAAAATTTTTGCATAGAAACACAAAAAAATTTTGATGCCAGTCAAAGGAGCGTGACCTAAAACCTCACTGTTCAAAATTTCAGTCATTCCGCCTGAACACACGGGACTGTCCATTTAACATTAGGAACTTGAATAGCCCATAACTCATCAACCGTTTACTCAAAAGTGTTAAATTTTATATGTATTGGAGCTATTTTAATCTGGATATGTATTCAAAATTAGGTGTTGCCATTTGAAAATACTGAGTTTGTGTAAATATAAATATGACCCCTTGCATGAAAAAAATTGATATGCATAGATGTATATAGAAGACACATTTCTATGGTGACAGGTATTTATAGCTTTATTGTGCGGTAATTAGTCTTGAAATAAAGAGCAGTGTTTGGATACTTTTTTGACGAACTGTACAAATATGAACTATTGTAACATTATGTTGTAGTACTAAATTGTTTCTTTTTAACTTAACAGTTTAATTATATCTATAATAGAATTTTAATTTTCAGTTCAGAATTTTAGTTAATCGGGCTTTCTTAAATTGTGGATGGTGACCTTTAGTGTAGAACTTTAACAAACTTTTTTCAAATGAACATGGAATCGTAAAATATTTTATTTCACCTGTTAATAAATCCCATTTTAAATGCGTGGATTACCTTGGTAACTCCAGTCACTCAATTTATGCCTTGTACCAATGGGTGGAGCCTGTATCAATTTAGCCTTCTGATTGTGTAATTATTTTAAATCACTATTTAGATGCAACATTTGCAAATGTGTTCAAATACTGTTGAGCCAAGCGAGTTGTTATTTATATGCAAAGCTTTATTAGTATAATATGATAATAACGCTATAAAAGTAGTAAGTAAACACATTAGCCTGTGAAAATCACAGGATGTAGCAGAAAATAGACTTGCTTCCAACCTACAGGATACACAGTCAGAGGGTTAATGGATGGAGCTGTGTAAGTGCTATCCAGTACTTTTGAGTAGCTCTTTACAATATTAAAAATTAGGTAATATTTAAATAGCATACATTTGATAATTAAACGAATGACAGTTTGTAATTTTGCATTTAATGAGAAATGTGGGTGTTGTAATATTGGAATATTGATTATAGTAACATTCCATTTAGGTTGATGTGAGTTCTACAGTTGCTTATCTCATGGCACCTAAAGAGGATATTGAAGTCTCTATAGTTAAGAAGGCATGCCAGGTTACTGTTGATGTTTATTCCAAGTATCTAAAAGATCAAATCATGGAAATTATTGATTCTGATAAAGTAAGTATGAATGCAAAAATCTTCACATCTTGCCAAAAATCCATCTCATTTAAGTTCTGTATTCCTTTCTGCTGAACCTGATTCATGCTGTCATGTTTTATAGCACATAAAATGAAAAATTGAAAAGTTAATCTTGTTTGTGGTTTTGAAAATGGATCAGTTTTTAAATTTTTAATTAAATTGACACTGATATACAAATGGTTGAGGATTTTGCATCTATATGTATTTTTTTCTTTTGCAGAAAGTAAAACATTCAAAACTTACAGAAGGAGTGGAACAAGCTTTAAGTGATAAGAAATATGTAACAGGTGTAGATCTCTCTCAAGTTGATTTATGTTATCCTTGCATTATTCAGTCAGGGGGAAATTACAATTTAAAGTTCAGTGTATCAAGGTAAATTCTATTGTAATATGTTTCATTGGTTTCTTAATATGCTACACTACTGTATGTACTTAGAGAAATGATTTCTATTAAGTTCTTAAAAATTTGCTCTTAATACTTAACCTATTTATAACCAACTAAATTTTTTTAATTGTTTATTTTTTCAGCGATAAAAATAATTTACATTTTGGAACTATAACATGTGCACTTGGGGTTCGTTACAAGTCCTATTGTTCTAACGTTGTTCGAACATTGATGGTAAATCCAACCAAACAACAAGAGGAGCTTTATAATTTCACAGTTTCTTTGCAAGAAGAAGTTTTACAGAAACTTCAACATACTGTAAAGCTATGTGATGTATATGCTGCTGCTGTTGCTTTTGTAGAGAAGAATCACAAAGAATTGCTGGATAAGATGGTCAAAAACTTAGGGTAATGTGAAATTATTTTTTCATTTAAAGCATAATTTATCTGTTATATTTTTATTATGTATATAGCATGTGGAATTTTAAAGAAATGATTTCTATTAAGTTCTTAAAAATTTGCAATATTTTAATACATTAAAATATGCAATGCAGTAAAAATTTTGCATGCATTTCTTTATATATAGGTTTGCTATGGGAATAGAATTTCGGGAAGGCACTCTAGCTATTACACCCAAATCAAATGCTGTTGCAAAAAAGGGTATGTTGAATGTTAACTTTCTGTGTATTAGTTTAAAATCAATAATTGGTAGAAGTAATTGTTTTTTTTTCTTGACATATTGTTAATGTCAATAAAATGTTGCTGTTTAATTTGCAAATACATTTTCTTGTAATTTATACAATTTGCTGTTTAACTGTATACAGGTTGAGTTTGACCTATTCTGCCAATCGGAAGAGGGTCATAGAAGAGCCCATGAGGATCATAAAACACTATAGCAACCCTGTCGAATCTAACTGTTTGCAAGTTATGGCGGATAAACTGATTTTGCTAAAAGTCGTGAAAAAATTCAAATTTAAAACGTTTTTGGCAGATTACATTTGAAAAAGGTACATATTCTGGAAGAGCAGTTAAAAGACGACACCATTTTCATCAAAATACCTGGATTTAAAGCCGAGTTACAAGCGCCTGAACATTGGTGAAATGCAAAATCGAATTGTCGCCAAAATCTTTAATATTGAATACCGCAAACACCATTCAAGATAAAATCTGTCAAATTTACCTAAAACTTGTCCATTCTATCAGCTTTCGAACGAGCCTACCATACACCATATCAGTGTTTCATTTCAGAAGAAATTTAGTCTTTCGTTGGCAATACATCACTGAAATCGGTGTTCGTCGAAATAGACGTTCGACAAAAAGGCACCATGAAACGACGGTGGATAAATGGAATGTATGCAATGTATGCAAATCCGCCACTACGAACTCTTTCGAATACGCAGATGTGTTCCAACCTATTTGCATATAAGATAGACGGATATGCAGATGTGTTCCAACCTATTTGCATATAAGATAGACAGATACGCAGATGTGTTCCAACCTATTTGCATATAAGAAAGAGTTCGTAGTAGCGGATTTCCATACATTCCATTTATCCACCGTCGTTTCATGGTGCCTTTTTGTCGAACGTCTATTTCGACGAACACCGATTTCAGTGATGTATTGCCAACGAAAGACTAAATTTCTTCTGAAATGAAACACTGATATGGTGTATGGTAGGCTCGTTCGAAAGCTGATAGAATGGACAAGTTTTAGGTAAATTTGACAGATTTTATCTTGAATGGTGTTTGCGGTATTCAATATTAAAGATTTTGGCGACAATTCGATTTTACATTTCGCCAACGCTTCGTCGCTTGTAACTTGGCTTTAAATCCAGGTATTTTGATAAAAATGGTGTCATCTTAAATGATTTTAACTGCTCTTCCAGAATATGTACTTTTTTTAAATGCAGATCTGCCAAAAACGTTTTAAATTTGAATTTTTTCATGATTTTTAGCAAAATCATTTTATCTGCCATAACTTGCAAACGGTTAAGAGATTCAACAGATTTGCTGTAGTGTTTTATGATCCCCATGGGCTCTTCTATGACCCTCTTTCGTTTGGCAGAATAGGTCAAACTCTCCTTGTATAAGTAAATTTTCAATTGTTTCAAATATTAATTGTTATATGCTGTGCATTTTTGTGACCTATTCATATTGTCCGATTGCAGTAATAAGATCATTGAAATACACAGCCTTAAAATAAAATGCAGCTACATAAAATATCTGTTGACACTGGTTTTGAATTTTCTGTGACTAATTATTTTGCAAATAATGTGGTATTCTTAAAATTCATACCTTAGTGATGTTTCATTGTATAGATGATTGTGTTTGTGTAGATGAATCCATTTGTGTAAGCAAACAGTCAAATAGTTTTAAAATATTTTTTGAATGATTTGGAAATTGTATATGGTTTATTATTTTTTAGGTGAGTTTGAAATTAATGTTTGGAAATTTTAAAGTTTGCAGATTTAATTCAAGATTAAAAGACAAAAATTGTGTGGCATTCTTTTAGCTGATGCTCACAATTTTTATTTTTGGTCAGATGTGTTTTCATCTGGTGGATAGTTAAAGTTTTCTGCCAAATTTCCAGAATAAAAAGCTAGTATGCAATAAATCGTTAATTGTGGAAAAAGCATTAGTGTTGAAGCATGTTTAAGTTTGAAGTGAAATGGTTCATGTCTTATAGTGATGATATTTTTTATAGGTATGATATTCAGCATAAACATTGGTTTCTCTCCACTTCAGAAAAAAACATCAGATGACAAAGAAGCAGAGACATATGCTTTATTTATTGGAGACACAGTGTTAGTTAATGAGGTTAAGATTGCTTCTTTTTTTTAAATTATTTTTTCTTTTTAATTTATCTTTATAAGTTCTTAAATTTAGATTATATTTATTTTTTAGGGTGCACCTTGTACGATTTTGACAAATAACAAAAAGAAATTGAAAAATATTGCCATTGTTTTAAAGGTATGTTGATATGCCATTACATTTTTGATCTTGCATTTTATTCTGTTCAAAATTTAGACTTTACACATTTTAAATGCCTTTTAGTGGTTTTGTCATCATTTAGCTGCTATAATCCCACATTGTATTGTCAAATTTTTCATGCATAAATCTTGAACTGCATTTTAAAATTTTTCTTTCCTTGCTCCTAATTAAATATATATATATCGGGGATGATTGTGTTCTGGTATTATACCGGAAATCCTGTATTTTCTTCATCCTTAATACCGGAATTTCAGTATTTTCTGATAAATTGGAACTCAAACTACTTTGAATTCTCTGTAGTTTCTATGTAATTTCAGCTTCTATTACAGACTACACAAATTATAATCCATACTACAGAAAATTCCGATTTTTATTTTCGTTCTTTTAAATGGCCTGCTTTCTCCCTTAAGAATTTATATATATATATACATTAATGCTATTCATACAAACTGTTATTATATTTTTAATATTGTTTTGTTATCAATTTTGATAGTTTCTTTTCATGTGTGTTATTGAAAACTCATGAACTTAGACAAAATAAATCAATTTCTTGTGTGAAAAAAGCATATTAAAAATTGCATGCAAAAGTTGAATCTGCGCCGTAATGAATGAATACATATCCGTTCCCTACACATAAAATTTCCCTGCTAAAATTTCAGGTATTTTTTCATGAATCCACAATCACCCCAATATATATATATTGGCTCAACATGTTTCAAGAGGATCTAGGACCAATAAACATTTAAATCGAATCTTTCATATGTATTTCAGTGCTCAAAACAGATTGTTCTTGAATACAAGTACTGTGTTTGTGACACATTTTGCATTTATCAATTGCAAAAATAAAAGGTTAATTTTTTTTAGGATAAATTTATATCCTGTGATTCAGTGGTTGAATGTATTCTAAGCTTGCCGATGTATAATTTTTTCAAAACTAAGTTAAAATTTCATTTACTATAATTTTTATCAGAAAAACGACTTAACAAATCTTTCTTTCCTTAATAATTTCAGGATGATGATGAAGAGGAAGAGGAGGAAGAAGAACCACTTGTTCCACAAGAAGAAACCTTAGGTAGAGGGGCAAGAAGAACAGCAATCTTGGATTCAAAACTTAGGGTATGCTTTTAAACTGTATTCTTTCCCTTGTGTCTCCCTATAATGCATGTTATCTGAAAAGGGTGTTGCATTCTTAAGAATATTGTGTACTAAATTAAATTTTATGATATTAAATAATATTGCAAGATTAGTTTTGTGGCTCTTTTTGCAGACTATCTATAACTTGAAACAGTTTGTTAATACTGTATATAATTTGGATGATACTGAATACATTAACTTTCCCAAGATAATAGTAGGTTTTGAAGCGATGGCAATGTGAATCAGAATAAGAAATGCTGTATCTGTCCTAGTGTTTTTTCTAAGTCATGGTTCTTTTTTAACTCCAGAAATTTTCTGTTATATTTCCATCTATATAGTCTAGATTTATCCATCATCTTGTTGAACTACCTAGTTAGTTCTTTTTCTTTAAATTTAGAAGAAGGAAATGCAAAAACAGTGTTTGGAAACATGTTTTCTCTATGGACTACATATGAAAATCTCATTGAAAAAGCAAAACGAAAGAAAGATATTTCATTATTTATAAAATCCAATTCAATAAAAAAGGTAATCAGAAAAAAACCCCGTAGAAATTAAAGAAATTGATAATAAGATCATCATTAAATCTGAGGAATTCCGCAAATGTTCATAAATGTTTTAATATTTGTGTTTTATATTGCCAAGGTTTCTTTACTACCAGAAAATTAAGTGTAATGGTTATTATTATGGAAAATCTATTTGTGTGTGTGTATAAAAAATGAAATTTTTTTGTTTTTTATTACAAACGTTTCTTTATCACCAAGAAATTAAGTGTAGTGGTTATAATGGAAAATTTATTTGTGTGTGAGTAAAAGATAGGAAGAATTTTTTTAAAAATAACGTTGAAATTTTTGTGTTTTCTATTGATATTGTTCTTTTATATATTTGACAATTGGTTTGAAATGCAAAGTTTTCTTGCATCTAAATAAAAAATAAACAAATTCATAGATTTTTAAATGTTTCTCTTTTAATAAGGTAAGTATTTCAGATATCGCTAAAACAAATGTTCGGTTTAAATATCAGTGACTTATTTTTATTTATTTCGACTGTTTAAAATTTTCATCAATCATGTATTGATAGCTACTTTTGATTATTGTCCCTTTAGAAGGTCAAAAATAAAATTTTGATTTAAAAATTTAGTTTTTATTCTGTTTGAATCATTATTACATTGTGATTGAATTACTAAAATGGCTAGGCTTGATCTTAAAAGCTATAATATAAAGGTTTATAAACGATTTGTTCCAAAAAGCATAAAATAGTTATTAATTAATTGTAAATTTCTTTAGTGTTCAATTGAGATACTTACGGGTATTCAAGATAAATTAGATATGATTTTTGATTTTATCTCAATATATTTCAAGTTTTCAGTTAAGATTCTATTGTTATTCATTATTGCTTCTCCACTGTCTCTTGTCCTATTGACATCAAATATAAAAAAAATCATGGTCGTTTTTTTTTAAATTTTTTTTAACTTATTTTTATTATTATTATTTAGATATTATTTTAATTTGTAGTTTGATTCCTGTAAAATCAGAACAACTGAAATATCAAGTGTATAAGACACGTTTTTCAAGTGAAAAATTCAGTTATGTACAATTTCTACAATATGTAACTTTATGGTCCTTGAATTTTCCTTAAAAGGTCCTTGAATTTTCTTAGAAAGTCCTTGAATTTTTTTCTTTAATAAGAGTGGTAACCCTGCTACATGCGAAGGGATCCATTGAAAATGTACATCATGCTGAAGGGAGATGAGCTTCAATTTTTGTAAGATGCATAAGCTTGTTTTATCCCCATGTAGGTCCAGATTTTAAAATGTTGAATTGAGCTACGGCTATCAGTTAGAATCCAGAGGTCTCCAAAGTTGCTTTCGCACATGATGGTCTCTAGTCCCACATAGATTGCCAGTAGTTCGCTTCGGAAAACAGAAGTCTGGGTTACATTGTTTTATAGAGTATTTCTTATATTTTTATTTCCAGTAATTAAGTGGTTGCCTACTTCTCTAGAGTGATTTTTGTGTGTGCATATGATTTTAGCTTTTTACATCTGGGCCTTCTATGTCCTTGTTTTGTTGTTTTGACCGTAAAATTGAAGATTTGTTTGATGGGATTTATAGCAACACGGGCTATTATCCCTTAAATACCGTAACATTAAAGGTGTTTCTCAATCAATTTATATCTGTTATGGTGTTTCTTTTTTTTCTGCCTCGGAAGCATTAATCTTTCAAGAAGCTTATTTTTGTTAATACATATTTTCAGACTGAACAATCAGCAGAAGAAAAAAGGAAAGCCCATCAAAAAGAATTAGCTGAACAGTTAAATAGAGAAGCTAGAGCGAGATTAGCTGAGCAAACTGGTGTTGAAAAAGAAGAGAAGTATGTTCAGTTATAATTTCAGTAAGATAAGCTGTATATACTTTTACTGTTTATTAAAATAAAACGTCATTCTTTTTACAATACCTCCAATGATTTTCTGAAAGGGAAACTTAAAAATGTACTTCATTCATATTTTCTGATTTCAGGGTTCGCAAATCTAATGTATCATACAAATCTATAGGCCAACTTCCTAAAGAACCTGAGCTGAAAGAGTTAAAATTATATGTTGGTAAGTTATAGTTTTCTCATTATTGAATATTTTTAAAAAAATGAGTTTTACTTAAATGGAGCAGTTTTTATATGTGCAGTTTTAACAGGGATTCTTTTTAGTTTCTACTTACTATTATATTTGAATTGTAGATTGTGTGTAATGAGCCCAAAAGACTTATAATCTCCCACAACCAAAAGTGTTCTGAAAAGACATTTGTAGAAGAACCTAAAATGTCTTTCAGAAGTCATGTGCAGTTTCCCCAATTCCTAGATCTCGATCCATGTCATTTTGGAATCTGGGGAATTTGAAATATATGGTAATCTTCAACAACCTAATAACTTTATCTGATCATAAAGATAGCATTTTGAAGCAAGTGCTCGACAATTGACACTTGGCTTAATTGTGGAACCATTCCATCTTGTGATTTCAGTTGGCAATGACCACAGAGTTTCATACTTTTCTGCTGAATGGTGACTGCTGTAGGCAGCTCTGAATAGGGGAACTTTATTTATATACTTTCTGTATATTAACACATTCATGCCATTCTTGCACCAGCGTGTGATAGATTTGGACTTTCCATCTAATTAGATGAGTTCCCCTCTACTATCTGTTAACTATAGAACATGAGTCGTCTAATTAGATAGTAGGTGTAAATCATAGGCATGAGTCCAATGACGTCAACGGCAGCCAATTGATTAATGTTATCCATCATTCATTTAAATATATCATGCATTGCTAAAAGCTATGTAAATGATGTTGCTTATTTTCCATGATATGATTTTAGAAAATATATCATTCTCTTAGATGTTAATATTTTTCTTAGAGAATCAGAAATTGGATTCCTTTATAATTATACGACTCTTCTGTTATTTTGAAGGTAGGGAGAACTAATGACTAATATATTTCAGATAAGAAATATGAAACTTTGCTCCTTCCCATGATGGGTGTGAATGTACCTTACCACATTTCAACTATAAAGGTTTGTTTTTTTCTGTCTTGAAATTAATAATAATATACTATTAAACTTTTGTTTTTCAGGCTACCTATTTAATTGTTTATAATATGGTTTTATTTTTCCAATACATCAAGAACATCTAGTGCCCCTACTTTTATTATTACAGTAGAGTCTCCCTATAACGAAATTTTTAATCGGAATGTTAAATAACATTCAAAATATCTCCATATAATGAAGTGGTTGTCTCCCTATAACGAATTTTTTCAGAGGTTTATCTTTTCGATTTTTGTCATTTTTGAAGAAAGTTGATAGTTTCTGTGCAGCCAATTCGCTCACACGTGCCTGTTTCTGGAACCACTCACTCTTAAAATGTGAAAATTTTTCTGAAAATTTAACATCACGAAATGCAAAGCAATATAAAAAAAAAGCAAGTGCATACTAGTACATATTATTCTCTAAATTGGTGAATTGTCTTAACTTTTGAGCATTTTATTTATACAATAAAAATTAGTATCATTTTAACAAATTTATAATGCATATATTACTTCATTTTTAATTGAAAATCATAATTAAATACATTTGAACTTATCACACCTATTGAAAAGTTTGGAATATTTACTTAAATAACTGCAAAAATCTCTAATCTCCGTATAACGAAATTTTCTCTATAACGAATTTTTCAATTGGAACCAAGCGATTTCGTTACAGGGAGACTCCACTGTATATATAATTTAAATACTTTCATGTAAATATTCCAGCTTTTACCAGATTGTAATTTATGAATAGCTCTCTTAAAAGCATTGCCTATTCAATTCAGGCCATTGTGTAGGTCAATCTTTTGCTGGTAATATTTTGAAAAATCTTTTTATTACTTGTGAAACTTATTGTATCTACTGCACTTTTAAAAAAAATGTTTTACAATAAATTTTAAATAAAATATTTTATGGTTGGAGCCAATAATAGCTTTAAATTCTCTGCTTCTATTTAGATTTTCACAGAAATGATCTAAATAGAATTGTAAAATATTTGCATGGATTTAAATGAACATAAATGATGGGTTAGTCATCTAATTGAGAATCGATTTTCAATTGACAGTATAATAGCAATAATTTGGAGCAAACTATTTTGTAAAATTTAATGTTTATTTAAAAGAAAAGAGATAGAGGTGGTTGGTTCACAATGCTCTTTACATGTTCTTTTTCTAAATCTCCAAAAAAAAAGAGAGATTTGGTTTTTATAACAACATCCAGAGAAGCTCTTCCTGAAGTTTCAATGCCATTTTATAATAATTATGTCAGAACAGTAAATAACATTAGCTAATTTTTTGTGGAAAGAAATTATACAATAGGAATGCTATTTTTGGGGCTCTCTTTGACTTGTGACAGAGTCAGTAGTCATAGAGAGAGCACAAAAATCCCTGGGATCATAGGTGTTTGAGACCCAATTCTGTTGAGTATCCTTTATGTATGGAGGCCAAATATGCTCATATTGGTGTGATTGAGTTTGATAGTAATTGAATGTCCTCCTTGTCATCTATATGCTTCAAAGTTTATAATCCCATTCCAAAATAGCCATAATTTTACTTCAAAATGAAATGTAAATCTTACAAATGAGATGAAATCTCTGCTTCATAACTTGTAAAATTATTCTGTAAAATATCTTGAAATTCAAAGCATGCATTCAGCAATTACCTTTTATATTTTCATCTTTAGAACATCAGTCAGTCTGTTGAAGGTACTTATACTTACCTTCGAATTAATTTCTATCATCCTGGGGCTGCTCTGGGAAGAAATGAAGGAAATATCTTCCCCAATCCTGATGCTACATTTTTAAAAGAAATGTGAGTATACTTTTAATTTTTAGATAGCTGTGTGCAAATATATACAATCTTGACAGGAAAAATTAGAGAACAATAATAAAAATGTGCTTTATCTTAATGAAGTCCATTGACATGTGGTTAGTTGATAGCATGTCATGTAATCCAGTGTGATTAGCCATTGTTTAAAGGAGTGCAGATGAGTGCTTTAAATTCTATTTTCGAGGGTTGTACGAGTTGATGGATGCAATTTTCACTTGTGGAATATGTTGTTGGGAAACCATTTGAGGAATTGTAAGAAATGGAATGTAATTGGAAGAGTGAAAGCAGGACATACATAGGCCTATGAAGCCCTAAAAGTAAGCAAAAGCATCATGTCGGGCAAAGATACTGGTGATGTATGCAAACAACTAGGTCAGGGTTATAAATGTTCCACAACAGACTCGCAAAACCATTATTTGGCAGAATCCGACGACAGCCGAAATTACATGGGAGTTGACTGCAGCTACAAGAACTCAACTATCCAGATATGTTGTGAGGCATAAAAGAAGGCAGTATTCTAGGAAATGCGTGATTTGTCTCCCACTAGCTTTGGCTGCAGAATTTGCCCAATAGAAATGGTACATGGATCAATGTGATTAGAGCACCATTGAACTGCCACCAAGCTCTCTTGATTGACGAGTTCTGCTTTTGTGTGGGGAGTGATTCCATGCACTTTACAGTCGGGGGGGGGGGAGAAACATACTCGATGAGTCGGAGAACATCCGTGAAAGGCGTCAATGGAAGTTGTTGGAATCGTAGTATGGGATGGCCTCACTGACTTGCACATTTTTACCCACGCTACTATGAATGTTGCAATATACATAGATGAGGCTATTGATTCTCATTTGAAGTAGTTAGGGGTGGAATTTGCAATAACTGCCTTCTAATAGACATGTCCCCATCAGGCTACAGTTGTGACCAATTGTCTTGAGAGGGAAAGAGTTCAATTGATCGAGAATTCTTAATTTTAATCTGATAGAATATGTTTGGGACTTACTAAGACTCCAACACTCTTAGACAGATACGCATCATGGGAAACTGTTGCTAAACTTGTCAAACTCGTATCAATTTTTTTCTGTTTATCTCAAAAAAGTTGCAATATCAATATTTCCCTGCCCTACTTTTATATAACACTGAATATATGTTTTTTCCCCTTCCCCTACAGAAATAAGCATTTCTGTGTTTTGAGGATAGGTCAGGTTTGAAATAATAGAGGTCTTGTGCAAGTTCCATGTTCTTGGCTGCAAATTCATTCTAGTTGCATGTGTTTTTTGTAATTTTTTTCTTTAATTCTCCCCACCAGACCGAAGGATTTAAAATATCGTTTGTCTAAATTTTTACCAACATTTCATTTGGTTCAGACTAAAATTTGTGTTCTTTTTAAGTTGGGTTAATTCAGGGCTGTTTAAATTATTGGTCGGTGAATGTTATTGTGATGAAACACTGATTTTTTTTAAAAAAATAAATACCCTCTCTGACAAAATAAAAGTATTTTGTGTATTTGTTACTTTAATGATCATTTTGAACTTCTAATTTTAATAGCATATCATGGTAATCTGCAAAAAAATGGTTTTATGCTCATATTATATCTTTCATTTTATATAAGTATTTCGTAATTTTTTTTCTCATTAAAAATATATGAAAAAGTGCTTCTCTTTATCAAATGAGTCTTAGAAAAATGTTTCTTCTTTATGGAAATCATTTTTGTTTGTGAAAATATTAAGGTATTAAGTTGATTCAAATGTTGGCATATTTTAATAAGTTCTTATCCTTTATAGTACTTACCGAAGCACAAATCTAAAGGAGCCAGGTGAAATCTCTGCCCCTTCTTCAAATTTAAACACAGCTTTTAGGCTCATTAAAGAAGTTCAGAAGAAATATAAAACGAGAGAAGCTGAAGAACGAGAAAAAGAAGGGATCGTTAAACAAGATACACTAGTATTAAGTTCTAATAAAGGCAATCCAAAACTTAAAGATTTGTACATTAGACCAAATATTTATTCTAAAAGAATATCTGGAACTTTAGAAGCTCATAGCAATGGTAATTATTGATATATATTAATATTTATTTCATCTTGTTCATTATTTTTTTATAGTTTTATTCCAAAGACACTATTACAGTGTGGAATCTCACATTGTTTTTAAATTTTTAGTCACTTAAAAATTTACTTAAATATGTACATGATCAGTGTATCCTTGTGTTTGTACTAAAATGAATTAATCACCTAATGGACATTTTGTTTTTCAGGTTTTAGGTTTACTTCTGTTAGAGGTGACAAAGTTGACATTCTTTACAATAACATAAAACACGCATTTTTCCAGCCCTGTGATGGAGAGATGATAATTCTGTTGCATTTCACTTTAAAGGTAAGAGACTTAATATCTTTTCTGTTTTGAAATTCGTAAAGAATTTTTTTAAGATTCCTTATATTTTAATTTTATTCTTTCAGTACGATCACACAGAAAATTATTTACCTGTTATTGCTGGCCTATTTTTTAAAGGAAGTTGAAGAATTTTTCTCTTAAAATTTACTCAACCTTTTGTATAATTTCATTATTATGCATTTAATTTAATTTTGTTATCTGTATCGAGGCTTCTATCTCAAATTACAAACTAGAATGTAACCCAAAAAAATTTGTGCATATAAGGATCCATAGTTTTAGTTTTTAAAAGTTTGTTTTGAGAAGACGGCTTAATAAATATTTTTATTTTAAGTATAAGAGTCAGATTTTTTTTTTTTTTTAATTCTCAAAGTGAGTAGGATATGGGCTAAGTGTGTTGCATACCTTTGAATTTAATACATTACAGGGATATGATCATATTCATTTGTCGTCCATAGTACTATATTATACATAAAACATTTCTTATCTAGATAGGTGTTTTTCAAACATGATTATGTTACTCTGTTTTCATGCATTTTTTTCATCTTTTAAGAACTGCATCAGTTTTAACTTTATTAAATTATCTTTTTTTTTTCCATTATAGAATGCTCTTATGTTTGGTAAAAAGCGAAATAATGATGTCCAGTTTTATACAGAAGTTGGTGAAATAACTACAGATTTAGGCAAGCATCAGCACATGCATGATCGAGATGATTTGGCTGCTGAGCAAGTAAGGCTTTTTATAGATATTATATAATAGGTTTGTCTAGTGAAACTATTAGACTTTTAGATTAGGTATTTCTCTTTATTCTTTTAGCGTTTTATTGGTTAACACTATAACTTATGCATATTATTTCAAGTTCATTATGATGAAAAAAATTTATCATTGTCCTCAAAATCTTTTGATTGAAAAATTGATGCGTATCTTTTTTTTTTTTTACACAGGCTGAAAGAGACCTTCGGCAGAAGCTAAAAAGTGCTTTCAAAAGCTTTTGTGACAAAGTAGAACAAATGACCAAACAAGAAGTGGAATTTGATACCCCCTTCAGAGAGCTTGGATTTCCTGGTGTACCTTATAGAAGTACTGTACAACTTCAACCTACCTCAGGATGTTTGGTTAACCTAACAGATTGGGTAACACATTTTTTATTTTTTGTTGAATTTTTTTAATGTTAAGAATTTGTATAAATTTTGTTATGTTATTGGCTGCCATTATTTTAGTGATGCCCTTTAAAATTTGCATAAGTGAACCATAATTTTGATTAATCTAAGCATAAATTTGAATTGTAAGAAAATACAAGAGACTTATTTTCAGATAAGTTAATGTATCAGAAGTAATTATGATTAAATTGGTGCAGAAATTTTTTGAAACTTTTAAAAAAAATTATTTTGTAGTATAATAATGTTCTATAAATATCACATCAAGCATGTTATATTTTATTGAATATTTGCATACATCTACAAAATAGATACATTTTTTTTTATCTAGTTTGATAAATCTGTGACTAAAGTTGCAAATTCATTAGCCAATTAAGATCTTATGAATCTTGTTCTAATTAACTGCATTGAACAATTCTGATTGCTAAAATAAATAAAACAAATATTTGATTTTAAGTTTTACCTAGGAGAGGACTCAAATGAATTCAGATTTTTAAGGATTATATATTAGCTTAATTAAGCTATATTTATTTCTTCATTTTATTAAATATCTTTTTTATTTGAAGCTTGTCATCTAACAAAAGTGTATTTGTTAATACAGAATATAAACACTATTGGCCAAAAGTATTGCAAGATTTGTAAAATGCGAAACATTTGGAGTTGGATTAGAATACAGAGGTTCACAATCAGGTGTGGAGAATCGTGGGAACTCACATTTTACAGTGAAGATCTTGTCATAAGGGCATTTAGGGGGCCTTCCACAAATTGATGAAGACAAAAATGATTTGGGTTCACCCTGTTTCACAGTAAGCTGATAATGTTTCGAAACTTTCATCAATCGTTTTGCTTCTTATGCACATTGCTTACATGCATTTTCATAAAATTATGATGAATATTTGGAAAGTATGAAAGTTTCTTTAAAACATCTGCAATTTTGCTTTATGACATGCAGAGTTTTATGCCAAATTTACGGAATACTTGACAATATGTTAGAGAAGCATTGCATTAAAATTTGAAGTAAATGCGTTGAATAGTAAAGGAAATATGAGTATTGTTAGTAAATAATGCTTTACTGCACATGCACGAAACGTAGAGTAATATTTTTTTCATGACTTCAATATGTGGCAACTTATAGAATGATTATTAAAAAAAAAACTTGACTCTTATATGACCCTCCAGCAAGCATACCATTATAGGGAAAAGAATAAAATTTTGAATGTAGGTATTATACAGTATGCACTCAGGAATGATGTGAAAAACAATAGACCAACTGTTACAGTCACATTGAAAAAATTCTTGATGGCGACACCTTCTTTTCACGGAAACATGATCCTCGTAGTAAAAGACTTAAAATGGGGTTGGAACAATATTTTTAGGGCAAAAAACAGTGGTGGCAGGCAGAGAAAAAAAAAAACTATTCTAGTTCTTATTTAACTATTGGTTATTTTCGCTTCTTTCTTCGTCTATGCTTAATGCAGGGTGGCGACAGAACCAGGGAAAAGTCAGGGAATTTTTTCGATCTGGAAAAGTCGGGGAAATTTGTAAAAACATCTAAAAATCAGGGAAAATTTATAGTGATTTATTACTTGAGTTATTATCTATAAATTAGTATGTCTAGTATTATTTGTAATAATAAATGGAATTTAAAAAAAAACTTATGTTCATTTATAAAAGCATGAATTTTTGTTTAGAGCAATTAATTTCTTATGATTTGTTAAAGAATAAAGATTTGAAGTAATGTTTTGGCAGTTTCTCTTGTTTAAATCTTAACTAAAATATATATTAGGTACGCATAATTATAATATTTGTATATTTGTGCTTCAATATGTTATTCTGGTACCCTGGCAAAGAACACTAATTAGTTAATGAACTGTTTTAAAGTTTTGAGCAAAGATCATAATAACCTTCACTGTTAACATAATTTAACTTGTGTTGCAAAGAGTAGTTTTAATGTTTCTTAGAATTCTTATGCAGTTTTAGAAGCAACATATTTTGTTAAAATTTCCTGTATTTTTTACATATAAGAAATATAATATACTGTTTTAATAGATTTTTTTAGGATGTTCATTCCATTTTTAAAAAATTAAATTTCATGAAAAAAGTTTTTTTTTCTTGTTAAATAACTGGTAAAAGTGTTTTTAAAAATGTAGATTGTACTCATACAGTGATTCTGAGTAGGAAGAAAACCAGGAAACTAATATAAATAGTAGCCGTAAGTCAGGGAAATGTTAAGTTTAGTCAGGAAAATTCTTTTCAGTTTCTGTAGCCACCTTGTAATGCTGCCATTTTTTGCTCTAAAAATACTGTTCCAACTCTATTTTAAATTTTTTACTGTTGGGATCACATTTCTGTGAAAAAAAGTAGGTGTTACCTTTTGAAATGTTTCACTGTATCCGTAACTGCGAGAGCTTAACTATTGTTTTCCACATCATTCTTGAGCGCATACTGTATACTTACCTGCATTCAAAATTTTATTCAGTTCCATCAAATGATATGCCCGTTAGGGGGTCAATATCAGCAAAGTTTTTTTATACCACGGTTGTTATTTTCACTTACTTTGTCTTCGTTTATCGCCATCATCCTAAAAGTACTGTTCCAACTCCCATTTTAAGCTTTTTACTGTGAGGATCATGTTTCCGTGGAAAGAAAGTAGGTGTTACCATTTGAAAATTTTGAAATTTTTTCACTGTAACCGTAACTGTGAGAGCTGGACTTTAGTTTTGTACATCATTCTTGAGTGCATACCATATAATATGTGCATTTAAAATTTTATTCCTCTCCTTATAATGATATGCTTGCTAGGGGGTCATTTATTGGCAAAGGTTTTTATAATCGCACTGTATATAAAATTTCCAGTTGAATACCATTAAGATTTAGAAAGCTGTTGGCATTACAGTAGGGTTGGGTGATACTGTATCAGCTTGATACTTTGTAACAGGTACGTAAAAGTATCAGATACACCTAAATAATACAGACCAAAAGTATCAGTTCTCAGACTCGAATGATAACTATATGTAATTTCTTCCGTCATGTTCCTTTTCGGTCGGCTGATATGAAGTATCTTAGGATACATTTTGTATCATGTTGGTATATCAGATTGATACAAGTAATCGCTTCCGTCACGTTCCTTTTCGGTCGGCTGATACGAAGTATCATATGATACTTGTATCATGTTGATATATCAGATTGATACAATTCCGGGTTGGGGAAAGCTTTGCTCTTCGCGTTTTCGGTAGAGGAATGATGATGAAGTGCATGTGGCCTTGGTTTTGAAGTCATGATGGGTGTGGGGAAAGAGAGAAATAAATAGTTAAGTGTATCGGAAGACGGGATTCCCGAGCTGGGAGTATTATGTGTGGGATTGATATGTAATGCTTTAATTTTGTGACGAAGATACGATAAGATTTCGGCATCATACACGCGTGTAGGAAATTCTCGATCGAGAATGATCCCCAAAGTAGGTAGGTACTTCCTTATTAAAGAACGATTAAAATAGTGTCAAGAAGAGAGGTACAATTTTCTGTATAAAAAAAAAAAAAAAAAAAACTAGTCGGAAGACTTTTTTTTTTTGCATGATTGTGACATCCGTTCCGTGAGAACTCATTTTTTCGATAGTGGTATTGTATTGATCTTAAATGACAAAAAACCAAGATTATCTTCTGACAAAGTAAAAAAATTAGTTTTTTAAAACTATAATTAAATTATTTTTATATCTCTCTAACTCTTTTGTTGCTGTACCTTGTATGTTATGTATGTACCTTCAATGTTATACTTTTGTTGATATACCTACTTCCCTCTTTTCTTAATTAAAGAGAAATTTCATATTTTTGTTTTAAGTTGTTCATATTAAACTCTATATATCAATAGATGCTTAGCTTTAAAAACTATGATCTCCATCTCTTCCAAAATTGCTCATTAATTTTAGCTTTAGTTGCTAATTTTAATTTTGTACATTATTTCTTAAAGCATTTTTAGAAAGTAAAGACTTTTGTAAAACTTAAAAGACTGATACCAACAGTTTCATTTTGTTTTTAAGTATTTCATCGTATATTTATATTTTAAAATATAAATATTTTCTGTTTAATTTTTTTTTTAATTCTAAAAATTCTATTCATGTTCAGCATTTCATTTTTATGTTCAATTTATTTTACTAATATTTGTTTTGAGAATAAAGAAATGCTTAAAGCAAAATGTATTTATTTAATCATAGAAAATCCCATCAATCTTATATACTTAATAAACATAGCAAGAAAAGGTAAAACAATGTGTTAAAAATAATTTTATTCCAGGTAATTATAAGAAATAATATATATAGGTAGTTTAAAAATAAAAAAAAACACATAACACATGCTAGCATTGCCAAGGCAGAAATCTCGTATCACTACCCGATTGCCTACCCAGTTATGTACCGACAGGAAGGGATCAGTTATCGGCTGTATCAGATACAAAAGTATTGGTTACAAGCGCGTATCAGTATCAACTTGTACCTGATACAGCAAAACCTGGTATCAACCCAACTCTACATTACAGTCAGTAAAATTTCTGTTGTTTTCCAAGAGAAAGAAAATGATGTTGGGGTTTTCTACAAATCAATATATTTTGAACTCGAATCTTCGAGAATTAATCATCAAATTTGCAATTTTAAGTATGTATTTAATTTATCACTCAGGATATTCAACTTTTGTAAAATTCAATATTACTGTTTGAAGATGTTCTACATATTATAAGTAAAAAAGTGCGAAAAATTTTGGTTGTTTTAAAGAAACCTTTATATCTTCTCGAATATTCATGATATTTTTATGAAAATGCATGTAAGCTATGTGCATAAGAAGCCAAACGATTGAAAGTGTCAAAACATTATCAGCTTACTGTAAAACGGAGTGAGCCCAAATCATTTTAGTCTTCATCAATTTGTGGACGGTTCCCTAAATGTCCTTGTGACAAAATCTTCACTGTAACATGCGAGTTCCCACGATTCTCCACAACTGTTGTTGTATTCAAATTAACTCCAAATGTTTTGCGTTTTACAAATCTTGCAATACTTTTGGCCAATAGTGTATATGTATGATATGTATATATGTGTGTCTTCAATTCCAGCCTCCATTTGTGATTACACTTGAAGAAATTGAACTGGTACACTTTGAAAGAGTGCAGTTTCACTTGAAAAATTTTGATATGGTATTTGTTTTCAAAGACTATCACAGAAAGGTGGCGATGGTGAATGCAATTCCAATGAGTATGCTAGATCATGTAAAAGAATGGCTTAAGTAAGTGTGAAAGTTTAGTTTCTTACAATATAAAGCTGTGTTTCTCAGTCTTTGTATAATTATAGTCTTCTAAATACTGACAATTATATTAATGAGTATTCAGAAAAAGTATATGTGTGTGCGCGTGTAATATTATTACATTATTCTGTTAGGTGATGTGTTGAGGCATTTTTGAATCAAGTTGATACTCCAAAAACTGGTTTAGTAGAATTTAAAAGATTCTTAATTAAAATGATGATGGTGCAGATAATGCAACTGTAGATAAAAATTGAACATCACTGGAGTCCAAGCCATGGCCATTAGTGAAACTCGTACTCACAAAGTGGCTCGTCTTATCAAGAAGGAGTTGCATTGTAAAAGAGAGTGTTACAAACATGCGGAGAGCTTAAATTATTTCAAAACGAAAGTACCGAATTCGATGCTCTAGAAATATTGCGAGTCTAAGTTAAAATAGAAGTAACTTTATCTTAGGATAGAAGTAATGTGTTTATAATTAAAAATTAGGTCGTGATAAAAAGATTTATTTTGAAGATTAAAAATTATATATATACAGTGTGGCAATTATAGTTGTATTAAAAATTTCAGTATGTGATTATAAATACTGAAAAGGAATGAATTCAAATGTTCAGTACAATTTTTATAATTTATCTATATATGCCAAAACAAGCTTTTTAAGTTTGATAGAGAAAATTAACAGAAAATTCCTTTACTTTCATTTGAATTGGCTTTTGTACCTAAAACTATTTCCAAGATTGCCATACTAATATTATTTTGATAATTGGAAGCTGAGCTTTACAGTACTATTAATTCTTGAATATTGTTTGATACTATTAATTCTGCGAGTATTTCTTTTTGGTTGAGTGTAAATGAGATAATAGGATAGAACTTAAATTCTGCTTGGTGTTTTTTAATAGCTCTTGCGATATCCGCTACACAGAAGGCATTCAGAGCTTGAATTGGACTAAAATTATGAAAACTATAGTTGATGATCCCGAAGGCTTCTTTGAGAGTGGGGGTTGGTCATTTTTGGATCCTGAGAGTGACGGTGAGCAGGGAGAGGATGATGAAGACTCGGCTGAAGATGATCAATATCAACCAAGTGAGTCGGAAGCTGAAGAAGAAAGTAGCGACGAAGATGAATTCAGTGGTTCAGAATATTCAGAAGTGGACGAAAGTTCAGGTAAAATGAAGCGGCTATTACATATTATAATATTCTGAACATGTCTTAAAAAATTCATAAGATCTTATTTGAAATTAATAAAATATATATATTTGACTTGAATGTACAGGTAAAGTCTTTGCTGTTAATGCTGACTTATAACATATTTTGATGCAATTATCACAATAAGTCAAGTATGTCAAACTGGAGGCCCACAGCAAGTATCATTGTATCATAGTCAATATCGGTGTTGATAGCAAATGTCTTGATAAAAACTTTGCACATTATATTTCATTTTTTAAAAAATTGTGTCATAAATACTAAGTTTGACAGAACTATATTGAATCCAAAATATGTATAAAAACATTTTAAACCTAAAAACTGAATTTGAAACAATCTTTGTTGAATTTTAAATTTCCGGATGATGAAATTTCTCTATTTTTTTCTGTGTATATATTTGGAAGAAGGTGCTGAAAAATTTGTGTTATTTTCACGTTTGAACTGTCAGAATTACGAGCATTCACTTATGGTAGGTTTTGAAAGCAGTTACCGTGTACAAGATTTTCTTGAGATGTCAGTGTTGGAAATGAAACATTAAGTCTATAATTTCACTTGTTTTTTACTGTATATTTCTAAGTAATCTTCATTTTTAACAGAAATGTCAGCTCTTGTGGCTCGCATAAACTCGTATCCTATTTAGCCTGTGTTACCTTTAAGTTTGATATGTTTGTCATTGGTCATCTCTTTCATTTTGTTACATTACAGTCTTCAGATTGATACTGTGGTAAAAAGTACAGAATTAATCACAACATGTATGCTAGTGTATTTTTTTAATTTTATACAAATCTATGCATGTATGCTTTTATTTAACAAATATTTTTCTTTTCTTTAGAAAATGACTTGGGCTCTAGTGAAGAAAGTGGGAAAGATTGGTCTGAATTAGAAGAGGAGGCTGCTAAAGGTATCGTACATTTTTAATTTCAATTTTGGTTTTTGTATTAGTAACAGAATGACTGTAATACTATCCTATATTATTTTAAATACCCATATGATATAGTGATTTTAAAGAAATGAATGATTTATAATATGCAATAGAACACTTGAGGATAATGCTGTGTTTATAAATGAAAATCTGGTGTAGATATAGTTTAAATCTGTTTTATATAATTTTTTAAAGAAAAGATTCTTTATTTTTAAAATCCATTGGATTTTGTATTCTATTTAAGGCATTTTTTTAAAACCATTTTCATAGATTTAATATTATTTATACCAACGTATCAGAATCATTTTCACAAACCTTTTAGCCTTTTTTAAAAATTGTTTTCAATTGACTGAAATGTGACATTAATTCTGACACAGTATCACAAGAACAGCTCTTGTACCAATAAACTAAATTCCTGCTGTAGTGAATGTGTTTTTTCTTATTGTTTCTGTGCTTTAACCAGTTTCATTTGTGTTTTTCTGTACAAATATTTTATTATGTTAACTAAAAGGAAAGGGTTTTGCTCTTGTTTCAATGGATTAATTTGAAGAAAAGTCATATGTGGTCAGTGATATTAAATTGCTCATAATAATAGACAAATGCAATTGAAACAACATTGAAAAGGAAGAGAAAGCCTCAAATATGGACATGATGATTTTCATGAGATAGAATCTTGTTGAATCATGTAGAAAACACCAAACTGCAAGGAAGCAACGTACTGTCACAAACATTTTTTAAAAAGAAAACTTAACTGTTTTGCTGCTCCTGTTTTACAGTTTTTATTAAGATAGCCCTAGATATTAGTTTGTTGATTATGTGATGTCTCTTGTTATTTTGAAATACAGTATATCATGAAAGTGCATGTTACCAGGGTATTTTGTATGTAAAATGTCCCCCTCCTTTCTCTGACATTGGCAGTTCAGATATCATAAAAGTGCATGTTAGAGGGTATTTTATATGAAAAGTGTCCCCCTCCTTTCTCTTTTATCTGACATTTTCAGTTCAGCTAATTCTCAAACAGTTGAGACTACTGTATTAGCTAAAACTTTGTTGGTAATCTCTAATTTACAATGCAAAAAAGCAAATAATTTTATAATTTACAAATTTTAGTATGTTTTTCAACAAGTGACTTAAATTTGGATAAATTCTGAAAAGTAATACCATCTTATGTGTCATTTAAAATCAGTCTAGTATATAGCATTTTATAGAAATTTAACAGGGTTCAGCTTATCTTTTTTATATAGAGAGAGTAGACTGTAAAAGTATAAATTCTCGAATCTCAAGGCATTTGAATTTTTACTATTATAAGATTTTCCTTAGTTTCTAAGGTTAGTGTCATTCAGCTACAGAATGTAAATCAATGTTATTAGAAATGTACAATGTGATTAATAAGTATTTCATTGTCCACTTATTCCTCTTGATATAAAATACATTTATTTTGCAGCTGACCGAGAAAGAGATGATTTCCAGGATTCTTCCCTTACCACTAAAGGGAAACTGCCATCCTCCTCTTCCAAGAAAGACATTAAGACCAAGTCCAAGAAAAGTCCCGTTAAGCATGGAAAGTCAAGCGATGGGAAAAGAAAACGGGAATCTGACAATAAACATAAATCTAGCAAAAAGCATAAGAAATGAAAAGATTTTACACTTTCTGTGAGTTCTTTTTCATTCATTTTTTATTAATTGTAGTATTTATGTATTGGTAGATGTAGCTGTTATTATTCAATTTGGGGATAACAGCCTTTGTTGCTTCAAATCCCATAACTCTTTTAATTCAAGTTTAATTATTCAATACACATTTTAAGAAAGTGATAATGACCCAGATAAATTTTTGTATTTCTTCATTTGTACGACTGTTATCAAATATCTGAAAATTGTGATTTGTGTTGTTGAACCATATTCCATTGTTAAAAGTACACAATTTTGTTGATATTATCACTGGTTTACTTATTTGGTGGTGCTTTTTCCCTTGTGATGAACTGTCTGCGCAATATTCAACTGAATAATTTTGTTATGTATTAAAAAGCATTTTCTCGGGCCTTTCCAACAATAGCCTACTCCCCACCCCCTTTTTTTTATGAAGCAGCATTCTTGTAACATTATATGAATTTGGATTTTTTATATGTACAGTAAAACCCAATTATCTGGACTAATATGTTAGGGGACAGGCCAGATAGATAGAAAGAAGAAGAAGAGGGAGGGGGCACCTGGAGTTGTGTAATTGGTCTCTTCCTACCCCACTCATACCATTAAAAACTCACTTTTTATACCAAAACTTGCTCTTGTTCATATTTTCTGAACCTTTAGTATAGGTCTGTCTGTATTTTACAAATGTTTGTTATTCACTCCACTGTACTGTATGTTTTAAAAATTTATTACAGAAAAAGAAAGTCTATTAATAAAAATATTGTACACACTTTAAGATAAATTATATTAAGAAATGTTATTTTAATTCTTTAAAAAACTATCTAAAATTATTTTACAGTTCACTGATAATTTTACTAATTTTTAAAGGGTTTCTATGATGAAAGAGTCAAAATTGACTGTTTTTAGTTTTTGGAAAGGTACCAGTACCTAAGTAAAGTAAATTATTCCTCGTTGTATTGTGAAGGATTATTTTTAGTCAGTCTACTGTACTTGAAATGTTCCTCTTTGTCTTCCGATGTTTTTATTCCAAATTAAAATATAACTTTTTTTTCTCCTTTCTTCTAGTATGCAAAGCTTTTCAGCAGTTTTTGTGGTGTATGAGCAGAAGTTGAAGGCATGTGGTTCTCTACAAGGACATTCTCATTTCTCTGCAACATTGTTCTTTCAAACCTGGAAACAAAATTGCTGTCGCATCCATTTTTTTTATAACATAAGCTGTTGGCCATCTGAGAAACTGCTGATTTGTACAGATATGTAATATATTACAAGATATTCATCCATCATTGAACTGGTTTTAACTGTTTTGGATGAATAACTGAGATAAATGCGGGAACATTTTACATTGTCTGTCTTTACATTTATTTTAATTTCTGCATTGTGCAACCTCACGTCATTTGTTAGACATTTGTAAATCCCTCCAATTGGAAATGTAAGTTTGAAATAGACATTTCATTATAAATAAAAGACTTCAGCATTTTTTAATAAAACAATTTTCTTTATTTACTTGCCTTGTCATTAAAAATAGTGAAAGATCTAGACCAACAGTTCCCAACCTTTTGGCTGTGTGGACCATCTGTTGTGTAAAAAATATTTTGAGGCTCACTAACTAAATATACAAGTTAAAAAATACAAACACACGCATATGGCGTGTATTATGCACTTATATGTTAGTAATTAGTAAAGTTTACTGTAAAAGAATTTAAAAATACATTGTTATAAAGCAACCAGTGTGAGTGGTCTCCTCTAAACTTTCTCGTATACTCCTAACACTTGTGGAGGGAAAAAAAAGCTTGGGAGGTGTGGGCAGAAGCGTAAAGGAGTGGCACATGTGAATCACGCAATAACGGCCTTGCATCATTGTGTGATGAGAAAAGGCAAATAGGCGATTTGAACACCTTCTTTTTGATCAATTGAAACGAAAATTGGGCATGGATCTGCAATTAATGTAAGTTATAATATTTAGAAGTATGCAATTATACAGACCAACAGACAGTCGATCCTTTGACGGATTTGGTCCAAACTGTGATATGGACCTACATTCATGACGATCAAATTGTGTACCAAATTTTATCCATCTAGCTATTCAAGTTTTTGAGTTATAGTGTTCACATGAAAGTGAACAGACAGGTGAACTTCCCATAGACAGGTTTTGTCCGAAATTTGATAGAAACCTACAAATCGTGTGTACCGATCATATACCAAATTACCCTGAGCCCCGTTCACCTTTGTTACGCCACCGAGCATATCTTGGACGACCTTAGCAGCTTTAGGGATGCATGTTGCAATATCTTGAACACTGTCTACAGAGTTGTATAGCATAGCCTGGAAGTGGCTTCAAAGTCCAACTATCGTGTCAGTTGTTGTGTGGGGCCTCGGAGTTCGCTCTGTAGTTGTCCAAATGTCACATATTAATTTTGATTAATATTACGGCAGAAATGGGTGAGGGTGTCTCGCACTAGAACTATATTTTAGAGTGCAGAAATTACCATTATCCAAAAGTTCTTTCAAAATATTTAGTAGTTCCATCATATTATCTATTAAATGCCTTCTAAAACACCAGATCAAAGATTTACTGGAAATGGTGGTGCGGCCTTGGGGTTTTCCAGTGCCATTCACTGTGCGAAAGATGACATTTTTGACTCTGCGTTGTTGTACAAGTCTGATTCTTCGTTGAGCACTCGATTCTCTTCAGTGGGACCTGGTGGTGAGGTCTCGGCTTCGAGACCATAGGGTTCCAGGTTCAAAACCAGATTCTACCTAAGAGCTACAATATTTGTAAGCCTGGTGCACGTGAAATTTGACACCGAAGGTCAAATGTCCACCGACTGATGTGGCATGTAAGTTTGGAGAGAGAAGTGCCAGTTCTGATTACGGTTCAAAGTTAAGAGGTTTGTTCCAAAATAGAGATCTTGTTGCTTCAAAACGGGATGTTAATATAATTAAACTAAACCTTTCCAATATTTTATACACTTTGTTGTGAAGTATACAGCATGTATTAGCAACTTTTAATCATTAGTATAATAGTGTGTATTTATAACGAATAGTAATTAATTGAACTATTTAGTTAAATTCTAGTAATCATCATTTCCCAAGTTGGTTAATTTGCATTGATGAATCCTGCATTTACTACGACAATCTCGTAAACAAATTACTTTAGTGCATGTTGAATAAATAATATTAGTCTATAACACTGAACAGATAACAGTAAATTCTCATCATTAATTGACCGAGCAAGGTCTTGTAGCAACTCGGCTGTTCAATATTTTGTCTATAATTTGATACGCAGTCATTACCGAACACGTTTGATTTTCTTCAAATTTGGCATTTGTTTGTCATACGTGTAAGGATCGTTATTTTTTTTATTCCATTCAAGATGATAGATGTTTTAACAGTTTCAATGTTTGGCATCATTAACACATTTAAGTTATTTTGGTAATCCCGAAACATTTAATTATAATTTTGTGAATATTGATAAAAGCAGAAAATTGTGTGAATTATCCGTATTTAAAATAAAATGGCTAAACATTTAAAGACTGCAATGAAGAGCTGGTCTTTTTTGGGGGGGAGGGGGGTGAGAGATGCGATGTTTACTGTTCACAGAACTTTTTTGAAATAAATTCTAAATCTGCTGATTAAATTTATTATAGTCAAAATTTAATGTGTGAAATTCTAGATTGTTGGGAAGAGAGAATATCTATGTTTTTAAGCTATATCGGAGAATCTGGTTTATATTTTATCTTTCACACGCAACGTGATTTTCAGTTTAATTGGTCATTATCTGAATAGCATTTTTTAGAGGGGGTTAATCTGTGAAATAAAATTGTAAATGCTAATTTGTATATATATATAACAGTAATTCGGGGCTCATGTCCCACATACTTTTTAAAAATAGGCAAATAATAAATAAAAATCTTCATAAATAAAACACTTATGTGGACGCTGAATTTCATAATCGTCGTTTGGCAACAGCTCACAAGTTTTGATTGTTTACTTTCTAATCGGCGATTTTAGTTCGATTTGATCGGAGACAATGAAATTTTTGCAAAATGAGTTTTTTTTTTTAAGTCGGGCAGTTTTGATTATAAATCGAAAACGAGAGTATAGGTCTAATGAAACTGTTGAGGAATCATTCCTGAGACGATCCCATCGGAATGCACAAAATAGAGTTGAGCGTTTTTGTGTACGGAGCAAAGTTTCCATGCTGCAGGAACATAATTGTGGGACTTTGACAGGATTCTGTTCTTTTTGCCTGGCACGTTTCTGGGAAAAAGAAGTAAATTCAAGTGGAAATACACTAAATGTTGCCAGGATAAAAAAAATTCTTTTGTCGGAAATATTGAAGGATTTGCTGACCAGTGATACACTTGAATCAAAAATCGGTAAAACCAAAATGTACGGTACATCTCTTTCCAAGCTGGCGGCAAATCGTGAAAAACTCGCCAAACGTCCACGATGTTACTGTCTGCCAGTGGCGAATCCAGGTCTGGAGGGGGGGGGGGTGACTAGAAAAGTAGGAAAATTTTCGAGCCTGTTAAGTCAGAAAGCAATGTTGTCACGATTTTATTACTATTCTTTTAAAATGAAAATTAAGATCAAACATTTGTAGTGATTTGAAATTAAATCAAGAATTTTGGTTTAGCTCTGGGGGGGGGGGGGCTGTAGCCCGATAGCCCCTCCCTTGGATTCACCACTGCCGTCCACCATTGGGTTACCACATTTAGCAATTTTTCGCCAAAAAAAAAACAAGCTTGGTGTCATACCGTACACTTTGGTTGGGCCCAAAAAACTATTGGAAGCATACTAGAGAATATAACTGCCTTGGCTTTTGCTTCCATGGGAACTCAAATTAAACCTCCTCCTGGAATAGGACCATATTGTTATAGGATTCATGGTCAGATATACCATATGGTTTCCCTTTTATACAGTGATCATAACAAACCAGGGTATGGTCAATTGTATGTTTATGATACCAGTGAAGCAACTGAAAAACTCATGGAGAGAAATGAAGGATTATTATTCTTCCCTCTACATTTCAAGGAAGCCATCGCCATATGCATCAAAATGATCAAGATGTAAGATGTCGGTCTGATGAAAAAGATGACACCTGAGCCGGTACCTCCACCTTCCCCTACAAACTTCCACACTAACGGGAGGTCATTTGGCCCCGACTGATTTAACGTGAAACCAGACCCACTTACACGGCTATTCTTTCGTACTCTTCTATCTTTTTTCAGACTCTGTTGATAGTAAAAAATAGATTCTTTGAGCTCTACTTATTAGGCCTGTACTGTATTGCAGGATGAATTAACAGACTTTTTATATAAAAAAAACCACTTTTATTTTAACATAATTTTCACCAAAAAACAGTTCATTCGCTGGAACTGTATAACATCAGTCGTTACATTTCGGTCTCTCTACAATACCAATTTTTTTTCTTAAAAAAAACTAACATCCTTTATCCTGCTTTGCTAAGCAACGCTCGTAAGACAAATATCGTATTGCCACACTAAAAAATTTTAGAAAGAAACCTTTAGAAATAACTAAATATTTTTGTAACAAATATCACAGGCCGGTCATTTCGATTGCTCTTTCAAGGCATTTTCAATTTAAAATAAAAAAACTTAATTATTGCCTTTTCTTGCAAACAAATAAAAATTTGTGTAACTTTATTTCTGTAATTTATTACCTTTTTAAACGAATGGAGGAATTGTATTCTTTCGTAAATAATAATAACCGTGCGATCAACGCATTTTCAGAAAACATTCCTTCTAAAGTAAATTTTTTCTGTTGTCTGATAATTACTTTGTTTGAGACTAATAGTAATGTTTCTAAATTGCCGATGTGCGGAAGGTATAACCCTTTAAGACCGGAGATATTTTAATCCTTAAATTTAATTTCTTTTAGTTTGTAGGTAGTATTGGATCCTACTGGTACTGTAAAAACTAATTTTAAAAATTTAGCATGTCCCTCAAATGCAGGAGTGCACCTGTACAATCGTGCGGGTTAGGCATTATCTATGTAAGATTCACCTAATTTATTTTTTCAAAGTTTATTTTTCATTCAATATTAATTACTCAAAGAGCCAAATATCCTTCTAGATATTCTTATAATCCGTATTTAAATTAACTGTAACTATTATTTTAAAATTAATACTTGTACAAATAAAATAATTTATGTATTTCGTAGCACAGAAAAATAAAAATATATGACATAGAATTAATTTTTCAAAAATATGCATGTATATTTAGAAAATGCTAAACCTGAATTTATAAGCAGCTAAACTTCTGAAATAAGGGATATTCCTGTATATTTAGAAGGCAAATGAAACTTCGCGGATCATGCAGTATCTGGTTGTTCTCTTTCCTTTCTTTCTTACACAATAGAAATTGCAGCGCCTTCACGAAATGTCGGATGGTCTCCTTCAATCCCCTGCTTTAGAAAATCTCCCTGTATTTCCTCCGACAATGTCTATTGTGTGCAGATTCCTTTCCTATACTGATTATATTCAAGGAAGGACCACCCATCATTTCCCACGATCATTAGGACCACAGAGAAAGAGTACTTCTCTGTGATTAGGACTGGCGGTATTTCCAGATGTACATACGTAATCTCTGATCATGGCGTCAGTTTTGACAGCCTTTGTACTTAGTTTCTTTGTCCGAACTGAATAATTACGAACACACGTACTGATAACAAATTCTTCCTGCTTCCCCAATAGTAAACTAAAGAGGACGATAGGATTTCAATAATAGAGGGAAATCCTAGTGTGGAACTTTGTTACGAAGCTTTCAAAGAGATCCTTCAAAATACTTTGAAATAGCTTGTCACATTTGAGTGCTGATACGGTAAAAACGACAATGCGATTTCAGGAAGTTTCTCGAGGAATACTAAAGACAGTTGGAGGCGGTGGGACATATTTCGTGAAACACTCTTAGAAAAAAAGCTAAAAGCAGAAAAAATTGTTTATATGTAAAATATTTCATTTTCAGGTGATAGGAAATGAACCATGTATTTTTTAAGTTAAAATATTTTTTTCTTAATATAGTACCCATTTCAAGTCTTAAGGCCGTTACTTAGTGATACAGTCAAAAGAAAACGCCGAGGTGTGCATCGGATCACGCAAGAAGACGCTACAGAAAGGAAGTCGATTTTCGGACAGTGAGCTCAAATAACGCCGAACCCGCACAATCGCGCGGGTAAACAAATATTACGCCTAAAGAGTATTATATTAACTCTTAACTAACTAGTTTCCTATTTTTCATTTATTTCAACATTAAATTAACAATTGGTATCTAAGCAAATAAATATGTATTAATAATTAGCTCATTGCGGCAGATAAATAATTCTAATGTTTAGCGCGATTTTTTTTTGCAAACAGATTTAACGCGATTAAAATTGAAACATGAATTGTCTCTGCCGTCTTTTGAGAAAACTAGATGCTATTGTTGCACTAAATCTTACCGTGGGTGTATGGTGTAAACAGTCCAACACGCAGGATAATGGAGAATGAAGGTTTATTTACAAATATGCAGGAAAACACGTAGCACAGGTACAGGAAACAATAGTCCTTGCACGGATTACCAATGCAAATAGACAACAATTCACAGGTAATGACAGTTCAGCACTTTGATATCTAACAGCACAAACAGTCAATAAATAACTAGTAACGACAATAACAGCTCAGCTCACTAGCTGATTAGCTCACACAGCGGATAGAACTCCGAAGACGTTCACGCTTCAAAGTGAAGTAACCAGTCGATCAAAGACACTACCGTGATCCAAACGCGGTCTTATATCCTCTCCCCGATAGGCCGTGACTTCACATAGAATTTCCAGGAAAAACCTGGATCTCGGCCCCTAATAGAAATATCGAGAAAAGGGTTGCATTTTCGGGAATCATCTATTTGCCGCCAAGGTCATGCGTGCCATAAGAGTCGCTGAGGTCACTCCATGCTTCACCTTGTAAAACTCTCTTCCCAACCATAAGACTTGCATTGCTGGGAAGCGACTTTCCATGACTGTAACACTGCTCCCCTCTTCAAAGACTGACGTCCCAGCAGTCTCATTACACCGAACTGTGATCAGTAGCCCGGTAGGGGGTTAGCCGATTGATGTGAATTACTTTTGGCTTGGCGTTAGGTGAACTCTGTAGATGACACCGTTCAGTTTCTTGACGATAGTATAAGGTCCTTCCCAGTTCTGCTGTAATTTCGGGCTCAGACCTCTCCGTCGCTTCGGGTTATACATCCAGACTTGGTCTTCCTCCTTAAAATGATGGCCGGTTGCTCCGGAATCGTAGCGAGTCTTCATTCGTTCACTGGCCAATTTAATTCGCTCTCTGGCAAACGCATGTAGGCTTTCCAAACGTGCCTCTAAATTATTCAGGTATTCATTCGGCGAGGAAGGCGTATCACTCGGTCGTCCAAATAGGATATCACATGGCAATCGCAGTGTTCGACCAAAAAGCATATCTGCTGGAGTGCATCCGGTCGCTTCATGGTCTGCGCTCCTATAGGCCAAGAGAAAGAGTGGTAAATGTGTATCCCAGTCAGTCTGATTCTTCGATACAAATAAAGATAGATGGTTTAAAATCTTTCGATTAAACCTCTCGACCATGCCATCGGACTCAGGATGTAACGCCGTCGTTCGAGTCTTCAGAATTCCTAAAAGTTTGCAGAGCTCAGAAAAGAGAGCGGAATTAAAATTTGTACATTGATCCGAATGTAATATCATAGGTACGCCATGCAGCGAAATCCATGCTCGAACAAGTTCTTCAGCCACAGTCGAGGCTTCCTGATCTGGAATGGGGATTGCCTCTGGCCATTTGGTAAAATAGTCCATCAATACCAGTACATACCGATTGCCCTTTGTCGTTACAGGAAGAGGTCCTAAAATATCCAAAGCCATTCTTTCGAAAGGTGCACCTTCATTATAGCGCTGTAAACGGCCTTTAGTTCTTGTTTTGGGTCCTTTTCGGGCTCCGCAAGCGTGGCATTCTCTGCACCATTTTTCGACGTCGGCGCGAAATCTATCCCAATAGAATCGCTCTCGGGTTTTGCTCAAAGTTGTCATAACTCCAAAATGGCCTCCACTTGCGCTGTCATGAGTCTCTCGCAGAACTTCTTGAATTCTGCTTTTCGGGAGAATTAGTTGCCAGCGACAAGAACTTCCATCGTCACTCTCCCACTAATGATAAAAAACACCATCCTTAAGGTGTAAGGAGTCCCAAAGAGCCCACTATCGTTTTGTTGCAGGGCTTTCCGGAGCGATTTCTTGCCAAGATGGTCTATCTTCCGAATTTAATTTCCTCTCCAGAATTGGCCTAATAGCAGGATCTTCTAGCTGTGCCTTTTGAACCTCACTTGAAGACCAGGCATCCTCAGTTGTTAAAACTTTCACGGAAATGTCCGTTTCCATTCCGAACTTTTTCTCAGCATTCGTGCAATGTTTGCAACTCTCTTTACATGGTCTTCGAGAGAGCGCATCTGCATTTCCGTGAGAGGTTCCCTTGCGATGCTGGATTTCGAAGTCATATTCTTGCAGTCTTTGGATCCAGCGAGCTATCTGGCCTTCAGGTTCCCTGAAATTCAAAAGCCATCTAAGGGATGCATGATCAGTCCGGAGAAGAAATTTACGTCCATAGAGGTAGTGATGGAAATGCTCTATAGATTTCACGATGGCTAGTAATTCTTTACGCGTGACACAATAATTTCTTTCTGGCTTACCCAAGCTCTTGCTGAAGTAAGCGATGACACACTCTTCGTTTCCAATCTTCTGAGAGAGCACGGCTCCTATTCCCTCATTACTAGCATCCGTATCCAAGATAAATTCCTTGTCAGTCCGGGGATAGGTCAAGACAGGGGACGTTATCAAAGCCTGTTTTAGACTATTGAAAGATTTCTCGCATTCTTCAGTCCAATTAAAGTTTGATCTAGCTTCAGTTAGTTAATGTAGGGGTCTTGCTATTGCAGAGAAATTCCTTACAAAACGACGGTAATAGGTGCAAAGTCCAAGGAAACTTCGGAGATCGTGTACTGTCTCTGGACGAGGCCAATCAACTACTGCCTTAGTCTTTTCTGGGTCGGTTTCAACTCCGTCCGCTGAAATTATGTGTCCAAGATAAGAAACTTCCTTTCAGAAGAATCTGCATTTCTTTGGAATTAGCTGAGGTTAGCTTTTTGCAGTCTCTGGAATACTTTACGAATATTATTAAGATGTTCTTGAAATGTTCGTCCTACTATAATAATGTCATCAAGATAAACTAGGCAGGCTTCAGACGTAAGTCCACGCAATACTGTCTCCATTAATCGTTCGAATGTGGCAGGGGCGTTACAAAGTCCGAAAGGCATTACCTTAAATTGCCAGAGTCCTTGTCCGGTGGTGAAGGCTGTCTTTTCTTTATCTTCAGGTTGGATCTCGACTTGCCAGTATCCACTTTTCAAGTCTAATGTCGAGAACCATTGGCTTCCGTTCAAAGCATCCAGGGTTTCGTCTATCCGTGGTAGAGGATAACTATACTTTATCGTAATCTCGTTTAACTTCCTGTAGTCAACACAGAAACGTGTCGACCCATCT